>JAVSBV010000002.1:4429875-4453506 GCA_033117975.1 Parotocinclus spilosoma
GCAAGCCTAGGGCGACAGTGGCAAGGAAAAAACTCCCTAAAATGGTAGGAAGAAACCTTGGGAGGAACCAAGACTCATCAGGGGACCCGTCCTCCATGGGTGGCCTAGATGCTAACTAAATAAATACTAAAAGTATATTAAATTACAGCAAAACCAGGTCAATAAATAAATAACTAATTAATAATAAACACTTGTTCTCTTCACCCTCTCGTGCAGCTGTTCAGTTTTTCCCCCACACTTGTTTGCATTTAATTTAGTTTTTTTCGATCTGGCTATTTCAATCTTGCTGCCAATTGTTTCTAATGTAGTTTTAAATTGTGGCAAAGAGGTCATTCAGGGGAATGTAAAGTGTGGGATTTCCAGTATGTTGTTGTCCTCAGTTAGATGGTCTACATCATCATTCCCTGTTATTCCAGTAAAGCATGGAACCCAGTGTTGTTTATCTCAAAATCTGTGTTGGTTAGTCTTTTTAACCCTTAAAATTGTCCTCCCTTAAACCCTTAAAATTAAACCCTCAAAATGTTGATAATAATTGGGTGGCCTAGGGTGCTCTTAAAAGTCTCATGATAACAGATGGGAAAGCCCAACTTCTAATCTGTAAGCTCAATGCAAAATAGGCATGGTGAAGTGCAATATATCTTACCCCAGAGAACGGACTGAGAGCAGGGTACGAAGGGCCACAAGGTCGTGGGCCCCGTGACGGAGGACTGGAAGGTGATGTGTGTTCACCCCTGACCCCGAGCCCAGGCAGTGTGATGCCAGCATTGGAACCTTGTGAAGAGGGGGACACCAGGGCAAATGCATCATCAAGCAACGAGTGCATCTGCTGCCGGGCCTCCTCTATAGAAGGCTGAGGAGGCAGGTAAGGAGGAGGAGGGATGATGTGGCATGCTGTGGGTGATCCTGAGCTCAAAAAGACATCATCAGTCGGAGATGGACTGTGAACCTCGGAGCCCTGCTCTGGATCCGACTGAAACAAAGTGCATGTTAGATGTTATACATCTATTACACATGAGGCCCTACATATATGCACACACAAGTAACCACTATATACAGTGGGGAATATAAGAACAGTCGATTCCGGATAATGGGACCACATTGGGACGCGATCATTTTGGTCCTAATAACAGGCTGGTCCGATTAAACAAACATGCCCTATGTTACAAGATGGTACAAGCTATGTAACATATTAAATGTTTATTAAATCTTTATTGTGCGATTCACACGTATAGCGAACGTACAAATAAGAACTACTGTTGCTTACGAACTTTGGTCATTAAAAAATAAATTTGCAACCAAGTTTTTCAAAACGATCCCCAACACAACTACAAAACAGCTCTTGTCAACACAACTTTTTAGATTTTCTGACCTTTAATAAAAGCATAAATTCTCCCGGGGATCCCAAAAATCCTCCCATAAATCCCTGATCTGCTTTTGCAGTGGCTAAGTGGCGACTTGAGACTTCTTTTTTGTAGTAAATGAAAATGTTAGGCAAAGACCTATAGGTGGCAGTAGAGGGCTGGGAAGAAACTCGGGAGTTTTCGGGTAGTGATGCCAGAGACGAGGAGTTTCTTCACGGATATTACATACTGTACACGTTCTTTGGTCCGATTAAGCGGAATTTTGATCCAAATATGCGAATAACATTACATATATATAATAGGATTCGTTTTGGTACTTTATGATTTGGTCCGAATAAGCGGCTGGTCCCATTAACTGGTGGTCCAATTAACCGGAATCGACTGTATTCATATTTAAGAGTCACAGTGACTCCTTCCTGTCAGGTATATAGGGCAATGAAAATAGTATGAAACCGTTTCTAAAGGAAATTTTGGGCACGCGTGACTGTGGTCACAGTACCATTTTGTTTAAAACACATTTTTATTTCCTATAATAAAAGACCTCAGGCATTAAAACAAACATTTCTGATTAAATGGAATTTGTATTATACGGTGGTCCTGTTAACCGGAATCGACTGTATATTGTAGCACTACAACATTTAAAATCAGCACAGCACAAGTGATAGAATTACTGTCAGATCGTCACTAGTAACCAGCAATATAACATAATAGACAATACAACATATCTGAACACAAACACAACCAGGCAAGCACAAGCAAACATACACAAAAACCGAACATACAAAGTGATATCTAAATTCATCACTGCGTTACCCTGTTAAAAACAGTCTCCAGGTCGTCCCACTTAATGCTACTGTTAGACAAACATGAAGCTGTTTCTCATGACCACACATATTAAATTGTTATTGCAAATTAAAAGAACCAAATGCACTGGGATGAAATGGATTCATGCATAGAATACAGATCAGCGCTGGGGTATGAACTGAGGGGAGAGGTGATCACACTCTTCCACATTTGAGGTGTGGGAAGGGGAAATCACTGGAACAAAAAAACGACAGTCCAAACACCACCAACGAACTGGACACCACAACAACAACACTGGTCCTCTGGGATGGGAAATGGGCAGTGGGTAGGGTTTTAAGGGAGCAGGGTGGAGGGTGAGAACAATGACGGAGCATTACCTTGTCTGGAGATGAACGAACTAGCTAGCGAGCCACGCAGTTTATATCCAGCTTTGAAGGACGAGGTAGGAAAAAACAAGGGGAGAAAAGAAAAGAGAGGCAGGATGAATAGAAGAGTAAAGTGAGTGCCAGCTCAGCAATTTAGCTTTTCATGTCTGACATGTTCTGCCCTCGGAGTGAACATCCAGTGCTTCTACACGCGCGCACACACACACACCTTATGCAAATATACACATACACATACGCACACATACACATGTACCACAAGATTCCGTCCATGTGCCACAGGTTTTCTGCAGGAAAAAGTAAATGAAATCTAATTCCTTCTACTATTCATTTTTTCTTACATTTACCCTTTTAAAACTAAAGACATTATCTCAAACAAAACGTCTAGTTTTGGACAGTGCTGGCTCTGGTTAAGAACCGAACTACAAATCAGAAAACTGTGAAACAAAATCTTGGTTCCATTAAACTAACATGTAAGCTTAGTTCAAATCTAAATGTAAATGTATAAGTTTCTCATCACATTTATGTCTCATCATAAAGGTACTGACAAGAATTATTCACAAATACACTTCTCAATATTCAAATCAGGATTTGGAAATTAATAATAATAATGGAAATAAATAATAAAAATGGAAAGAAGGAAGGAAGGAAGGAAGGAAATAATAAAAGAACGCAGGAAGGAAAGAAAGGGGAAAAAATAATGGGGATGGTGAGAGGAAGAAAGGAAGGAAGGCAAGAATGAGGAAATGGGTAATAGAATCAAGGAAAGAAGGAAGGAATGATTGCTGGAAAGAAAAAAATAAGGAAAGGAGACAGGAAGGAAGGTAGAAAGGATGGGAGGAAGTAAGGGAGGAATAAGAAAGAAAGGAAAGTATGGCAAAAGGAATGAAACAGAGAGGAAAAAGCTAAAGAAAACAGGTAAGAAGGGTTGAGAGATCAATTAAAACAAGCAATTCAATAAGGAAGTAAAGAAGGAAGGAATGAGAGAGGAAGATAGACAGGAAAAGAAAAGATCACTCTAGCATGTGACTAAACAGACAGGTAATTATTCCGATAAAGTTCCATTTAGTAAGCTTCATCCCACCACTGCAGTCGCTAATTATACATAAAACATAAGACTTTATTTAAATCAAGAGCTTTAAGTACATTTTCTATAATTAAATGAACCGTATTTCTATTCGATTTGGAAAAAAACAAGAAACACTCAGGAAAAGGGGATAGAAAGCTTTGATATGAAGAAAAAATCTAATTATACAGTAAACTGCAATGGATGCATTTCGGAGCGAGAGCTGGCCTTGGACAGAAATAAGGAGAAGATATCATAGAGCAGAGTGGAGGTCAGTCACGCTAGTCAAGTGAGAGCAGAATTTAGGGTTTATATCAGGGCTGAAGGCCGGCTTTTATAAAACCCGTCCTTGTTCGTTATAACCCTTTGCAGACCTGTGTGAAGCAGGAAGCCTGGCCCAGTATCCGGTGTCATGCTTACACACTGAGGTTCAACTCGGAGAACGAAACAGAGCGCAAGGTGGAGTGAGGGGTGGGGTGTCAGGCAAGAGACAACATCTAGCAGAGTCAGGACATATTTATGGTATTTCAGCACTGCGGCATGTTCTACACAGCAAACAGACACGCGCACGCACGCACGCACACTTATCAAACATTAAGTATACTGTTTTGGTGTTAGGCATCTTTGGGTAAATGCAGAAACATCTAAATGCCAAAACAAACATTTCCATATCTAAGTTCTGCAGGCTTTAGTGTTTTGGGTGTCTAATTGAACAATAGAAAACACAGGGTGTGTTCACTTTTCCAAAAAAAGGTTCAATTAGAGTTCAGTTTTTTATGTAGTAAAGCTAATTTTATTCCTACAGAACATTTTACAATAGGTATTTATAAAGAACATTGAAAAGTCAGGTTTAGACAACAAATGAGCAAGCCAGAAGTGACGAGGCAAGAGAAAAACTGAGAAAAATAAGGGCGAAAACAGAAGTCTAATTTTCACATCAGGTAAACAGGACATGCGTTGGTCTGAAGCGTTTAGCACTTCCTGTTTTAACAATGGATTTACATTTATTTGATGATAGATAGCAGGGACGGCAAGTGACGAGGGGCATATTGAGGGGCATAAGACGCCAACGTTTTGCTGCATATTCATATGAACACACAGCTAATGGCCACCTGTTTGCTTCAGGAACCAAGAACTCCCAGTGTTCAGTGCAACATGGCTTACTGGGGAATCTCCTCTGTATGAGACCAGACAACATGATTAAAGTAAAATGAGTCAACTGAAACAGTAACTGTTACAAGACAAATATTGTTCGGTGTAAGACTGTCAATAAAGGTCCTGATGATTGAACTATAATAGACTATTGCTTAAAGTCTGTAAGGGGAGTAGAGTCCCTGGGTTTCCAGGTGATATGATTTAATGCAGTAGGCAATGGTGGTGGTTCCATATGAGGCAAGCTACTAGTCCAGCTGCACTAAAGATTGCAACTCTTTAATTGGTGTGTTCTCATTTGACTATTTTGACTACGGAGTGGTAAAAAAAAAAAATGAAATTTGATTTTTAGAGCATACAGTATTCTCTCAGAGCCAATCTGAGTGGTGACAAATGACATTTTTACTTCTGGGACAGCATTGTTCATCTCTATTGCTGGATTCTTACTGACACTACATGAAAAATGAGAAGGTCAGAAATAAGAAAATCACGACCAAGAAAAGGCGATCAATACTGCGTGTGGAATGACATTAAAATAACTAAAAGAAACCCAGACTATGGCAGCAAGAAGGGAGAGACAACCCACACAACGCTGGCTGCCACCCGTACCCGAAACACACACCAACCCCTGAAACATACAGCATATGTGAATGTATATGAATATTCATTAAATATCAATATTCCATGAATATTTTTTCTCAGCCCTCGACTTGAATCCCTTGTGAATATATACTTTTCACAAAACTAGGGGATATTTCATTAGGGCATATTCTTGAATATTCCCTTCTTCATATTTTGAAATATCCCCTCATTTTTGTGAGCAGTGCAGGTTTGGACATCTGGGCGTGGGTGAGTCTGTCTGTGTACAGACATGCGTGTGTGTATATGAATGTGGAAATGCGTTCGTGTTTGATGTGTGTGGGTGTACGAGGAGGAAACGGCAATATTAGGAGCTTGGCTGGCTCCTAAGTGTGGTGTGTGTGTGACAGAGAAAGAGAGTGTGTGTGTTACCTGGCTCAACTTCATGCCAACTGCTGGCTTGGCTTCCGCTGCCTGGGGATCGTCCCTGACTGGGATAGTAAGACTCCTCGCCTGGACTGTCCACCTCCTCCTCCATACACTTAATACGCTTTGCAGAACTGTGAGAATGAGAGAGAGAGAGAGAGAGAGAGAGAGAGAGAGAGAGAGAGAAATAAATGAGGTTTACACGGAGTACAGTGCCAATGTGGTTGGCTTGTATCCACAAACAGTCTCAGTGCTAATCCTGTTTGAGAGAAAACTAAATCAAAATTTGGGCTCATCCCAGTTCAGTCCTCCGCCCTGAACGTGCAGCTAGGTGGAGGGTACAGTGGTAAAGCAGGGTAATATGGGTAGTTATTAACATTTCTATTATAACTTTCAGAAAGAATGTTTAAAAAAAGCACTAGACTAGGTGCACATCATGCTTGTCTGGATGTGTCCACTTCCACAAGTTAAAAGTCAAATCTACTACCAGATAATTTTATAAAGTAAGGCCAGACGTTTTCTATTGCTTGTTTCTCGGATGTCCCTACTTAAAAATCTACTTATTTCTCAGCGCTTTTCAATTTCTTGAGGGCTATGTTGAATCAATACAAGGAAGGAGGAAGAAATAAAAATCCATTTTTATTTTCAAATCAAATTAATTTAACCTACAATTAAATTAAAGTGAATCTGGAAGAAAATAAAATGAACAGATGAAAACGGTTGGCTCTCCATCGGAGGGCGGAAAGAGATAAAAAAAAATAAACATTGTTTTTTTCTTTTATATTTCAACCATTGGTGCTGCGGCGGATCCGAGAAATAAAAAAAACAAGAAACTTTTTTTTTTTTTTTTGCATTCTTCAAATATGATCGTCGGTGGATCCACGAAACAAGCAATGAAAAAAGTCTGGCCTTAGTAGCACACAATGCCAAGACAGATGACAGCAAAACCCACACCCAACCTCACCACATTCTGCAAGGGGGCCATAAAGAACATCCTGCGCTCTAGTGTCCCTGTCTGAACCGCATCCCCTCAAACCGCAACAATGTACAGCAGATACTGTGAACATCATCTGGGCCTCTCTCCCCTTCATCGACTACATCTACAACAAACAATGCCTCAGCATTGTGGATGACCCTATCCCACCCTTTTCATGGACTGTTTACCCTCCTGCCATCTGGCCGAAAGCACCAGATCATCAAGACCCCACCACTCTCTGACAGCTTCTTTCCTCCGAACCATCGATGCTACTATAAATCCACCCCAGGTCGTAAGATATAATCTCTAAATATGTAAATACGTGCTGCTTTCACATCTCCGCTGTTATTTTGTAAAATTTGCATGATTTTGCACATCTTGCACAAAGTTCATGTCACACACCTTTTTTTAAAAACCCTTACCATGATTCCATTTGACTATGTATATGCAAGTCTATGCAAAGGATTTACATTCACCTCTCCATCATGTACTCTGCATTGTATTTTGTATATTGTGCTTTTATAAAAAGTTAAATGTCGTCCACAGTTCTGGGGGGGTTTTCGTCCCCACTGTGAACATGATAGTTATTTTGGCTGGGATGACAGTGGTGCTTCATTTCTGCTGGATCCTGCTGGGATAAGATCCAGTACCGCTCATATTTGAAGTACGTACATATGGCACTTGGACTTTACACCACAATGGGCAGTGATATCTCGGGTCTTGACCACCTCGGAAGTAGTTCAGGTCGGTTCTTGACACATTTAGAATAGAAAAAAAGGTCTCAGATCTCGTTCTTGCTTAAAGGTGCATCAGTCGAGTCGCACGACTCGTTTCAGCCGAAACTCGATCCATGATTTTGATTCAGTACGCAGTGATTCAGACTGACATTTGGCTGTGCTTAGGGAAGTGAATCACCACTATTTCTCAGTAAAGATTCCCCCTAATTAAAAAAAAAAAAGTCCTTATGGGTCCTTAAAAGGGTGCATTTAACAGTCCAGATACTCACCAAACACCCATTAAACAGTTAATTTGTGATGGATTTGTTGAACTGTATCCCAGTTTAAATCGGGGAGCACCTGTACAATATAAAGTCATTATTAAATAAATAATAGCGAATAATTATTACAGTATACAGTGTGCATTTTTAGGGGTCTGGAATGGATTAATTTAATTTCCATTAATCCTTAGGGCAAAAAAAATTGCTCAGGTGTTTCTGACAAGCTGTCTCTAACGAGTTCCCTCAAGAATCGAGGTACCACTGTATTTGGATCCACAATATGAATAAACAAATGTTAATTGACTCATTCTTATTTGCATGTAACCTTTTTTTCCAAAAACCCCAAACAGTCGTTTTCTTTGATGGAAACTGCACTGTAATTTAATAATTTGTTTTGATTAGGAGTGCTAACGAACAGCCATGTTTGGAAATGCAGAAAAAGACATCTGTTGTTAGACATGGTTAAGTCTTTTGATTGATATAAATGTAAAGCGGTTATGATTGTTATGATGTATGCATTTATACTGCTGTATAGTTTATGTGAATGAATATGAATGTTTGTGGGTGTGTGTCATAAGTGTGTTCTGCCCACATGCTTTAGGACTGTGGTAGCCCAGAGGTTAAGGTACTGGACTCTGGAGCAGATGGCTCAAGGTTCAAATCCAACTGCTGCAAAGCTTCCTTAAGCAAGGTCCTTAACCCATAATTGCTTGCATTATAAGACTGTATGATTTATAAGTCGATCTGGATAAAGCCGTCTGCTAAATACCGTAAATGTAAAATGTAAATATAGCGGCTTCTTCAGCCAGAGAATCATCTGGAACAAGGAGCTTGTGTGTGCCTGTGTGCTAGTGACTATACACATGATTATAAGTGAAAATCACCAGTAGGCCTTACATTAACAAATAAATGTCAGAGCCCTGATTTCAGCACATCAAGCACTCCCAGCATTCACATTACATAAAACACAACCCGCCAAGTACGAGTACTCACTTCCAATGGACACCTAAGATGAATGTGATAGTGCATATCACACGTATGGTCCTCCTATGCTGTGTGTTATGCTGTGTCCTAGGGGTGTGCCATATCGTATCGTTCGCTAAAATACAGGCATAATTTTTTTGACGATATATAACATCCATATCGTGATATTCCGATGTCTTTACATCACGATATGGATGAGTATTGCCTCGATGAGCCAAAGTCTTGGCAGCACAAGGGGGATCTGCACAGTATTAAGCAGGTGGTTGTACTGTTACACAAAAACACATTTGCCATAGATTTTTTCCATATTGTCCAAGCATCTAAAGTGAAAGGGGACTTCAGAGGAGTGACTGTCCAGTGCCTGCACAGTTTCAAAACTAATACACACACACACACTGATCGTACACCTGTGTTTGAGACTGAGCTATGCCAAGAGAAAGAGCTGGGCACTCAGCACAGCTTTTCACTGGGGACTAGTGCTCTGTGTGTGTGTGTGTGTGTGTGTGTGTGTGTGTGTGTGTGTTTGGCCTGGCAGGCAAGCACTGTAGAAAGGAGGCTCCAGGTGGACACACATATGCTGGCGGCTCCCGGACCTCCAACTCCTGCAGACTCCGTTCAAGCCTCAGCCAACACATCGATCTCTGCCTGCATGGATTAATTAAGACCCAGAGAGAGAGCGAGAGCGAGAGAGAGAGAGAAAGAGAGAGAGAGAGAGAGAGAGAGAAGAAAAGAAAAGAAACAAGAGAGCAAGAGACAGACAGAGATATAGAGACAGAGAAGGTAAAAACATTGAAAGGTACCTGCTAGAAGAGGTGCTGGGTAGGGGCCGTCTCATGGCCCCTGGGCTCATACTGTAATAAGAGGAAGTGTCCAATTCTGCCAGGGAAAAGTTGGGTCCCGTCCCTGCCGCTATGGGGGCTGCACGCACACGCACGCACACGCACGCACACAAAGAGGGAGACAATGGTAAGTCACACTTGGGGAAGCAGTACTGTATATGATAATAAAGACACAGCAAACACAATAATTAACAAAATTTCCCTTCTCAATCTTTTCACCGATTAATTACCTATGTCACTACAAAGACACGATTAAATTTTCCTGTGTAATAAACAAAATAAATAAGCCTTTTGGGCTATGTCGGGAACACTGTCCGGAACACGGCTGCCATCTTGAAAGCCACCATATTGGATCAAGGGCAAGTCCACCCCCCACCCCCCCAAAGGTAAGGTGGTCAGGTATCAAAGAAGACCAGAATTGTCTCAGACATAGATTAGATAAGATTAGATTTTATTGTCGCGGAGAAAACAATGTTATAAGCAAAGTCAAAACAGTGAAATTTAGATTACCGCAATCAAAGCGTTTGTCGTTCGTCACAGGTAACTGAAGAAGGAATTGATGATTCTGATGTTAGGGGAACACAGCTGCCGTATCATAGCCACAGACTTTAACAACCAACCCCCAGCCAAAAAAAACCCCCTCAATTTTACACAGCACTGTTACATCCCTCATAGCTAAATTCGGAGAAACCGGGACTGTAGACAACAAGCCACGTAGTTATCGTCAGAAGAACCGCTTCTGATGAAAAAAAAAACAATAGTTTCGTCAGCCTTTGCGAAAAGTGTCCTATGACTTTTTACACACCAGTATCACTTGGTTAAAAAACACAAAGTAAGCTAAATTTAACCCATGTTTGTGAAAATATAGCCGTAACCAGACATTAAAATTCTATTTGGCAGCCTTCCTCTTTGTTGCAAAACCAAATAAAACCACTTCGGCTCATAGCAACCTTTATCTTGCTTTGCCAAACTGCATTAGGTTAAACTCCGGCTAGCCGCAGAGCATCCCGTGCCTGCTGGGGTAAATCGCTGGCAGGCGCTCTGCTCTATCGAACGCCTTTGTCATCTACTCCATAAAGCTCTGATGCCTCTTTATATTCATCGTGACTGAGACCACTATTTTTGATGAGGACAGCGCAAACGTGTAAGGAAGCAGGTCTGGTCCTGCATACATAATACACTGCAGCCGGGCCAAGTATGGAGGGAGGAGGGGGCAGATAACAGAGTGGAAGAGCCTGATAGACACGGTAATGGGCCTCCTAATTAACATTGGAAGAGGACACACAGGGTTACATGGGAAACTTGTATCCTGAGTAAGACTCAGAGAAAGCGAGAGAGAGAGAGACAGAGCAAGAGAGAGAGAGAGAGAGCGAGCGAGAGAGAGAGAGCGAGAGAGAGAGAGAGAGACAAAGAAAGAGCGAGACAGAGACAAAGAAAGAGAGACAGAGCAAGAGACAGCGAGAGAAAGAGGGAAAGAGCAAGAGACTGACAGAGACAGTGAGAGAGAGACAGAGAGTGAGAGTGAGAGCGAGAGCGAGAGAGAGAGACAGACAGACAGACAGAGAAAGAGAGCGAGAGATATTCACAGAGAGCGCGCTCAGTATTTCTGGACATGTAGAGAGCGCAAAAGTTGACCACACAGAGGAGAGCTAAGGGAACTCAACTTTTCTCATGTTTGAGCCATCTCTTTATTTTAATTTTGTCCTGGTCCTCCCCTCTAATAGAAGTGGTGGGCCGGGTTATTTACGAGGCGCAGTAAAGCCGAGCACATTTGCATGGCTAATGGTGGGACATGAAGTAATTTGTGTGAGAGGTAACCTGGGCACTGAGCTGCAGTAACTCAGACCTGTGTGCGCACACGCGCACTCACACGCGCACACACGCACGCACGCACGCACGCACAGTTTGGGGAAGAAAAATGAACACGCTGCACTCTGTCTGACTGAAATGGAAATCAATCATAAAGGTAATCCACGGCCTCTACCTCTTAAGGGCTTTAGCAAGTGCTTTTGCTCGCAGGATTCCAACTGAAGCCTGTGGCTATCAGGCTAGCATTGATCTGCTTCTTTCCTCCTACCTCTCCCTTTTTCCCATCCTCTCTCCATACGTGATCTCCTCTGCACCACTTTTAAAGTTTCCAGTGCTGGGACTACATTAGCTGAACGTTTCAATCTATTTTACCTACTTAGGGCAGGTTGGGAAGTTCAATGGAATGGAGGTAGGGCTGGAAAAAAAAAAAGAAGAAAGAAAAGAAAGACAGACACACAGTCTAGACTGCCACATATATAGACAGAGAGTACCCTAATGTGTCTGTTTACAAACTCCCTTCCATTGATGCCAATGCTTTAACTTATTTAAGCTGAGAATAGTAGTTTTGTAATGCAGTACACTCATATATAGTGTTAACAGCGTTTCCATGCACTCTATAAGAAAAAAATAATAAATAAGGAAACATAGCCAGAAACGGGAGTGTTTCTACCGGATTTTGCCGAACTGCCTCGTGAAGGTGAGTGCTCTTCTGTAAGTCTATTTTCTTTCTCTATCAGAGCTGACAAGTGCATGTCCTTGTGAGTGCATCCTACGAGATGCTTTGGCTTACACACAGAGCTCAGTCAGTACCCAGTCTCCACTTGACTCTCTCTCCTCTCTAACCTGTCCCGCACACCTGCTGACCCTCTCTCGCATTTGACAAGCCGGTTGGTTCGGATTCAATGGTCCACAGCCTCCAAGGATAAACCTACCCTGGAAGACCCCACTCAGCTGATCCAGCAGAAAGACACAAAAGCTGTGCCAGAACGGCTTCACTTAACACTGGCACATCTCAGGTTCTCGAGAAGTGAAGTGGGGCAAAGGTGGACGAGTAAAACCGGACATCCAGAGTTTTGACGTCGATTGCTGCTTTTGTTATCAAATGCTTCAGTTTGAAATCCGGCTAAACAAAAGACGATTTTCTTCCCTCTTCCCTCCCGTCTTGGTCTTTTTCAGATGAAAAGACCCTCCAGCTTTTGTGGAAGCATTAACCCATGCTGGGTGGGTGAAGTCTGCGCTGTGTGTAAAAGCATGTGGAGAGGAAGTGGCGGCCTCTTAAACTGATGACTACACTCGTCAGATTCTTCTCTAGTTTCCGCTCTGTTCGTCTGTTCATTATACCTCTTATACGGGGAATCTCACACACACACACACACACACACACACACGCACGGACAAACACCTGGGGACACTTAGGCACATGGACAGTTTTCAGACAGACATTTGCAAGGGATTTGGTTCGAACTAGTAAAGACGTGAGTTGTCGCTTTATCTAAAATGGACGCAAGTGCTCCATTATTGACTTACTGTTAACTACGTCCCTTTGAAAGCAAAGCCATACCGGTCATATTAATTAAATGTACAACCCTGATCTCATCAAAACTGTCCCAGAATGGTTTTTTATGCTCTCTGGATGAAAGACAGCAGTCATGTTTCAATCTGTGTGACACTATTCAATCATGATGTGGTCATGCGTACAGGACAGTGTCAGACTGGTCGGACTCCATTCATATAATAAATGTAATGAACAATCATAAAATGCCTTGATTCTTATTTCAAAATAACATCACTACAAATGCTTCACTTAAAGAGAACTTATAAAAGCCATGGTATAATCACGATAAGCAGTCACACCAGTATAACCACAGCGCTCCCATTAGAGGCATGTATGTACGTTTTCATGCAGATGGTACACACTCGTAAGGTCAGCACTGGCTTGGGGAATGATGGTTTCCCTCATCTTTTCCATTATTCATACAGTCTCACTGTTCCGTCATATGGCTAGGCGCGGTGTGCCAATGCCCACCCCATACCCACGGATATCCCACGAGTCCCTACTCTGGGACTATTACGTCCAATTCTCGCCCTCGTTTTAACAGGGAAGGAACGCAGTGCCAGAAAACGGCAATAACCTCTCAAATCCAGCTCTCCTCGTCTACAGTCTGCAAATACGTATTCATTTGTCTACCGGAGGTTAACTGGGTATCAGAGCTGTTTGTAAAGTATCCAAGAAGACAGAGTGGGGAAAGAGTTCTGGAAGAGATTTAGAGGGTTTTGAAAATTGGACATCGATTCTGAATTTGTAAATAAAATGATCCTTGAGCTGGTGGAAAAGATTTTAGAAAGATTGTTTTTCCATGTCTTAACCCATTTCGTGTTTGTTCATCTGTTTCTCTTTATACTTCGTTCATCCCCTTTACTCTATCTTCTAATGGTGAGGACCCCCACAGGACCAGCACAGGATCAGTAGTACTGTTTGGGTGGTGGATCATTCTCAGCACCTTAGTAACACTGACGTGGTGGCAGGGGGCTACAGTGCTGGTAGAGTTTTAAACATCTCGTTGTGACTTCTGGCCTGTAAATAGGCCAAGAGCCAAAAATGTCCAGCCACCAACATAATGTGAGCACTGATAAAGGATCAGAGGATGACTGACACACATTGGGAAAATACAGTTAAGCTACTGTTTGACTTTACATCACCAAGGTGGAGCAATAAGGTGCTACCCTATGACAAGTGCTTTAGAACTCCAGCAGCACTACTGCGTCTGATCCAGTCGTACCAGCTTAACACACCACCACTTAAGTTCCTGACTTGTGGCGGTGTTTGTCAGTAAAAAGCGGACCAAAAAAGTATGTAGAGAAATATATTTACATTTAAGGCATTTAGCAGACGCCCTTATCCAGAGCGACTTACAAATCATACAGTATAACAATCCAAGCAACGGTGGGTTAAGGGCTTTGCTCAAGGAGCCAACTGTGGCAGCTTGGCAGAGGTGGGATTTGAACCCTGGACCTTCTGGTTCAGAGTCCAGTGCCTTAAGCGCTAGGCTACCACAGTCCGAATAGATGGACAGCAGTCTGCAATTGTGCCGACAATACTGTACCTGTGCCGCCTAATTCAGCCAGGAGGCACAACGGGGTTAAAAACACGGAGCTGTAAGTCTTTGCAAGCAGAACCATGAGTTCAGACTATTGTAGTTTACAGTTGTGTTTTTTTAATTTTTTACATAAATGATTGTGTAAGTGGAGTTTTTTCCGTTAACTCACTGAAACTGCTTGAACAGCGTTGCAAACTTTGAACAGAACCTGGAAAGTGCTAAAGTCAGATGGGGATGAATGCAACTGTTGCCTGTTCTCTGTGTGTCATGTGCCAAAAATTTTAACTGCCAGCAGAAAGGAAGGGAGAATGAAAGAGAGAGAAAATGAAAAAGGGAAACGGAGGGGAGGAGGAGGCATTCAGAAAGGGCGGGCCTAATCTCAGAAATTACTCCTGCCTGATATTGACCGGCCAATTATGTGGAGTTCCATTTACAAAAACATAGCTATAACCGCTAACTTTATGGAGACTTTCATTTCTCTGCCCCCCTCGTACCTCCTCCCAGCCCCCTCTTCTCTCTCTCTCTCTCTCTCCCTTTTTGTGTGGTGCTTTAATAGGATATTGATCGACAGGAGCAGATTCGATTGGGCTGCCACTGAATTGTGTAATGGGTGCACAAAGCCAAGGTCAGGGCGTATAGACAGGGAAGAGCCAAGGCAGCCTGTCGTCCATTCAATATCACCACCCTTCATCTTCCGAATGGTCATGCGCCCCGTGCTCAACCTCTTCAACCATTTACTTAAATAAATCTCAGAAAACTCAGAGAAACCTTCCATGCAACCTGGCTCAAGGTTTAAGCTCTTCTCTTATCCGCCTTCCGACCTGGATCTCTTAGCCAGTGCACTCAGATCAATCATAACATTGGCCCGAAATGCTCGCGCAGGGACCTTCCAAAGTCATGAGCGTACATAGTGCACTCTAATCTGCAGCTGCTCCATTGGGACCAATCCTGTTAGAGGACTCGGCTAACAGCAGGCTCTGCAGACTGAGTAGCTTAGCTGACGTGAGCGATCCCTGAATGGCTAAAGGAAGTCATGAGCCGTTATTACTATAGAGGCATTACTTTAAGAACTGCAGATAGTCCTTAGTATTATCCTCTGTTCATGTCAACCTAAAATGTGCACCCAATGATCTGAGCCACAAAGGCTGTGGCATTAATCGCGCTTACAATAGTGCTCGGTTAATGCTTTGATCAGACATCGCTATGTTTTATGTCCCATCTGAAAGGGTAAAAATAGAGAATGGAGATGGAACTGTCAGAGGTAAAAAACGTCTTGAGGAAAAATGCTGGTCGTTTTCATTAAAGATTTGTTTCATGCCATCTGACAACATCTGGTACGCATGGTCCCCGCTTGGTTGGTACAGTTCAGGGTTAGACTGGGGTAGCAGGTTTGGGATGAAACAAAACATGTAGAGTACTGTGCAAAAGTCTTTTTACCATTACCACCATTACATATAGCTACACCATTGTTTTAGCATAGACTGGATCATTTTACATTGTTATTACTTTTTTGGAATACAACCAGAAAATATAGGAGATCTGAAAGCAGTATTAAAAACTGAACAAATAAAAACAGCCTTTATAGACTACAGTGGTAAGTTTCTCAAACCCCAAATCTAATGGTGGCCTAAGAGTTTTCATAGTACTGTGCATCATTGTGATAAGTACTATGATGGTCTGAATTATTAACCAGAACATCCAGATGACCTGGATTAAGCGAGAAACTACACTGGACGTTAAGATGTAATTGGTTTTTCTTTTAACCAGCTGTTTGTGGCCTCTGTTATGTACAGATTATATCATGCAAAGTGAGTAAATGTGATAATAAAAGCCTTATAATCCAGAGTTTCACACCGACCAAAGGATCCAGGTTGTTTTTGAGTACTAACATTAGATTTCCAATTAGATTAACAGATTTCTCCTACAGATCCCTATAACTTTGAAACACCCTTCTTATCAGTGTTTGGTAATCAACTAACACTAATTACTAACACAGGTAGAGAAAAGAGGGATTGTTGTGGCCTAGTGGGTAAGACACTGGACTTTGGTCCAGAAGGTCCAGGGTTCAAATCCCACCTCTGCCACAGTTGGGCCCCTGAGCAAGGCCCTTAACCCACAATTACTTGAATTGTAGGACTGTAGTAATTGTAAGTCGCTTTGGATAAGGGTGTCTGCTAAATGCTATAAATGTAAATTATTTAACCAAGCGTTTCGTTAGTTGTTCCTCTTTTAGAGGTGCTCCCCGGTGTGTTGGGATGTTATATTATACATGAACACTTGAGCCTAAGTCTGCAAGCATGTTTTTGTTACCTTCTGGCTCTCACTTTAAGGTAAATTAAAAGCTAGAACTGCTGGGGTAACTACTTGCGTGTACTACTAAAGCCTGATATGATGGTGAAGATCATTAAATGACCAGACACCTTCCCTCTCCTCTATTAACAGTTACAGCTCAACTAACTACACTTTTATGTAAATCAATACACTGAACATTTTCTATCTTCTACATAACTTGAGGGGATATTTCAAAATAAATACGAATAGGATTCCTTAATAAATGTTGGACAATCCGATCCCGTCACTGTCAGTGTGTTTTAGCAGTTTTGGGTGACCATACACCCTACTGAACAGTCAATGTGGGGGAACTCTTGTCCAGTTTCTCGTCAATTAATATATCCTTTGCTACTTACTACTTACAATAACTGAGATGGCACTTCATTTGCGTAATCGAAACAACATTCTTTGATATTTAATTGGCTTTATTGATGATATTGTTTAATAAAATAAAATGCGCTTTTTTTTTTTTTTTAATCGCTTCATATTCATTTGGAAATGTTCCCTATTTTTGTGAGCAGCATAATTACAGCTTCTAATGACTCTGTTCATACATGCTACAGTTGATTAATTATTCATCTTGTCCAGTCTCACACAGATGAGGATGGGCTGCCCGTGTGTGCCAGCTTTCTTTCAAGGTCTTTCTCCCATTTGGACTCTGGGATTTTTCATTTCCACTGTCAACTCTGGCTTGCTCATGAGAGACACTGCTCATTTAAAATCTGCCTTGAGATTATGTTTATAATAAAAAAAGACAATGTAAAATGTATTGTATAAAAAATACAAGGTGTACTTAATAATAAGAAAAGATGCAAGACTCGCACTGTAGGCTTGTACGTGAAACATGCATTCTGAGCTTTTTTGTGTATTTTGATCTATTTTTAAAGTGTAAAGACTACAAGTTTTAGAAGGAAGGCTACAGGTGTAGACTTTACTCACTTTTACTGGTAAGCCCATCACAGTTTATCAGTTTAGTTTAGTATAGTTTGTCTGACATAAATGACTGAATCTCATGAGACGACTAAACTAAATGCATGGTACATTTAATATTGTCTTGAACAGTCAAAAATTGTAATATAGAAATATGTTGCATAGGCCTAGGTACATAAATACAGTATAACCTCCAAACCAACAGATTCAGGGAACTATGATTACCACGTCAGCCTGCTTTAAACTGAAATACAGTACATAATGTGGAGTTCACAGAAAACAAATAATACTATGGACCAAAATGGGGCAGGGTAAAGGAAGGAATTTAAATATCACTTTCGATTTGAACACAACAGTCTGCATATGTCACCCAGCATTGGTCTTTCTTCTCCACGTGTCACAGATGTTAGGATAAAAGCCGATGCCTCTGTGGAGCAAGATCAATTATGCATATTCCTTAATCTCATTACAATCATATGGCAGGAGTTCGGATGCAGCACAGCGCCGGCTGAGCTAATCGGACTAATATCTCTCTCTCACCCTCTCCCCACACATACTGACTCTATCCTGAGCGCATGCCTTTCCTCTCTCTCTCTCTCTCTTGCACACACACTGAGCTAACCCCTCCTCTCCTCCTGTGCATGTGCAGTCACAGTACCATGCTGTGGTGGTGGCACCCAGACATTTGCTCTCCCTTTTTTTCTCTCCAGATGCTGCTTTTGCACTGGCAAGCGACGCAGGACCAACAGCGGGGAGAACCATGCGTGAGCCTGTTGCCAGGGCCCCTGGAACTCCTCGTCTCTGTATACTGCTGGGCCCACGATAAAATCACGCCGGGGTGGGATCAATGGCTCTTTGATCAGAGTGCTGACAGGCAGTTTGGATTGGCTATTGTTAGCACCAATCGACAGGTCCGTATGGATCATGCTGTGCTCTGTCACCCTCCACTGTAGACGTCTGCAATTTTTAAAGGTCACGTTTCCCTGCTCCGTTCGTTCACTGCTTATCTTTAGGGTAGACCACAAGTCTCCATGAGACGGACAGTACATGGGTCTAGCAGTATTTTTTTTGGGCTGTAAGGAAGAACGGTTAAGTCTATATACGAGTTCTGGGTCTTTTACCAG
Organism: Parotocinclus spilosoma; assembly: GCA_033117975.1. Taxonomy (NCBI): domain Eukaryota; kingdom Metazoa; phylum Chordata; class Actinopteri; order Siluriformes; family Loricariidae; genus Parotocinclus; species Parotocinclus spilosoma. The sequence continues at coordinate 4,448,735 of JAVSBV010000002.1, forward strand.
TTTACGTTTATCAATACTACTATAATAACGTACTATATAAATCGTAATATTTAGCTAAATATTTATATTAAAATCTATTACTTACAGACTGTTTCCAAAAAGGTCCCCAATTCACTAATCCTTACACCCTGACCACTATATACAACTACTGCGACAGTAGAGTCCATCACAGAAGCACTTTAACTCCACAGGGCAAATGGAACCACAGCTTCGATAGGCTAAATATAATAAAGTAATAAGAATAAAGTTAATTATTATCATCATTATTAAGGAGGTATCACTGTAGTAATCAGGACATTGTCTGCACTCCTTGGGACGTGCCGGCCTAGTGCTTAAAGTACCTGACTATGGATCAGAAGGTCCAGGGTTCAAATCACGCTTCTGCCAGGCTACCACAGTTTGGTTCCTGAGCAAGGAACTTAACCCACAATTGCTGGGATTGTAAAACTGTATTAATTGTAAGTCACTTTGCATAAGGGCATTTGCGAAATCACATAAATGTTGGGTATTTATTAAAAAGGAAGATCATAAATGCAATCGATTAAAGCTATGCACTTGTAAATCAAATTCAAATAAAAGCAAGGTAAATTGGATTACTTTTTTTTTTTTTAATCATATGACAGTGCTGATAATGATTTCCATTCTATTGGTTGTAAAGAGCAGATTTATGTTGACAGTTTGCAATTCAAACTCATAACTTTGGTTGAAAAACGGGTGCATGCTGACCAGCTGTTGTAATGTTTGTCACAAACAATAAAAAAAATACCTCAAAAACATGCAAGTCGTTTCTGTTTTTACTACTGGTCCTGTTTACTTTAAGCAATGTAATATAACCTGATTTAGGAGACAGATTGCAAATAATGCATCTTAAAATGTATACATCTATAAATATATATCTATAACGTTAGTGTTCGGGACGAAGGCATTCCAGGGCGTGCAGTATTGAGATTAATAATAAACTCCTTCCACAAGAAATTGTTCTTAACTGCATATTCGCGTCTCTGCAAACTTTTCTTCGTGGAAAGTTCCAATAAGATTTGCAAAAACGACTTGATCTGCAGCCCCACTGTCAGCAACGAATCAAAACTGAGCAGCCAGAAGATGAGATTAGCACTGTCAGATCAATAAGAAATCTCTCCAGTATCTGGTACAGACTGTATTAGTGTGCAATATTTAGAAAGTGAATTACAGTCAGAAGACAAACCCAGTTGTTGCTGCTGACAGTTTATTATTTATGTAAGAAGTGAATTATAATAATAAAAACAATAACCACGACATATGATGATAAATGACGATAAAGATGATAGAAGCTTTTGTATGTTGACTTCTATTCTTTATTTTTCCATTCAGGCCACTGATCAAAGATACCCACCAGAAAACCGTAAATACACACACTAACCGAATCTCATCCAAAAATGTACATGATGTTTTCCTCATCGCCAGAAATGAGGCACTAAACTTTTATCTGCATGCACTACCAGAAAAAATGTAACTCATAGTTACTTACTCTGTGACACTCGAACAAGTTCGGAGACGGTGAAGACGCCTGATGTGACAAAACTGTCCTGAAAGCCCAGGTGTCCTAAGATCAAAACAATAAATACAATAATGAACAAATATGGCAGCAGCGTTGCCTCAAAAATAAGACAAGTTGTTTTCCTTAGTATGGTAATTGAGACAATTCTATATTTTTTTCTTGCATGTTATACATTATAAACATTTACATTTACAGTATTTAGCAGATGCCCTTATCCAGAGCGACTTACAAAACGCCACAGTAATTGAAACAATAAGCAAGTAAATCCGTTACTAAATAAACTAATGAATCCGTGTGGCATGGGAGCTCGGCAGAATGTTAACGCCCATGTTTGGATGAATTTCCACCTTGTGGCAGTATTCCTGGGACAGACTCTGGAATACCAACATTCCTACCAGGAGAAAATGGTTTAATAAAGAACTAAATAAATATGCTGTCACAGTTTGCCAACAAAAAGGTTCAACACACCTAATATTAACTTGTTGAACTAATTAACATTGCTGTTTTCATTTTGATTACTTAATTTAATATTAAAACTAAAAAATTACATTTAAATAAAATACATATAAACAAATGTGGTGTCGAATTAGAGTGCCAGGACGTGCCTTCCAGGTAGGCTGGCCAATACATGCAAATCAGATTAGACGTGACTAAGGGAGGCGAGTCCAACAAGGGGATCATCCCCAGCTTTGCAGCTTTGACCCTTGCCTGCCCTATGAGAAACTGGTGGTTCCATCAAGAGCATGTCTACAACTGGGGCGCCCTGCATTCACTGGGACAGACTCCAGACCCTTATCTCCTAACCCACGTTTGCTTGGTTGGGTTCTTCACAATTCAGCAGCTCTGAGCAATTTGCCTGCAGAAAAATAATAATGGTGTAGCTCTAAGACCTGTCCAAAATTCATAGCGGCACGAAAAAAAGTTTTGCACAGCATATTGTGTTTATTGTCCAAAATGTCTATAACAGTTCACAACATGCATTAGTCATGCACTTTTGTTTTTGCACCGGCGTTAGACAGCGTAATGTATTCCAAGCTGAAAGTTTCATTTTGACGATAATACACCAGTCAAATAAACCCCGCATCCGACATCATGACTTACAGACAATGGCATTTGAAGAAAATACAGAGCATCCTAACATTTTTAAATTGTGTGGTGCTTTTGTTTGTCGCAGATTCATGTTATACTGAAATGCTATGCTCTGACAGTTGATGCTTATCGATGTGTTACATAATTATTCTTCACAAACATCACACACAGGTCACAGTAGAGTAATGGGAGGGATGGTGGGAGTGTTTATGGTGATTTGGAGGCCATGTCACATCTGGACACACACACACACACACACACACACACACACACACACACACACACACACATTAGAGAAATAAACTGTAGGCTGCATGGATCCCAGTTGATTGTGACTACTTTTGGCTTCCAAAGCAAACTGATCGGACCCCGGGCATACAAGTACAAGCTTTTAAAGTGGGTGTCAAGTATCCAGTCGTGGAATCACAAGCCTGGTTGAGCTTTGGGAAAGTCCACAATTGAGAGCATATACATGCCCATAATATCTGATCCAGAGGTACCCAATTATCTGATTACCCCAGTGCATGTAAACTCGCTGTCCAGATTACTGACAAAATCCGATTTTCTGTGGTTATCAGATTATTGTATTCATGTAAACACACTTGCTTTCCTGATGGCACAGTATGCTAATACAATAGAATTATATTAATGGAACCTCCTCTGTACTTAACAGCTGGCAAGGTGCTGTTCTTTGGACATGTTTCAATTTTACTCTACAAACATATTTTGCTTCTGGCAAAGAGAGGCGTTTTACTGGACCACAAGGCTAAGATCCTGAACCTCCTTCAGTGTTTTTGTGAGGACATCGCCATTTGGGTTTTCTTCTGAAGACTCATGCTTATGCAAGCAAAGCACCCACATTTTTGCCATTTTAGCTTCATGGAGGGTTTCCCGAAAAAAAACCTACACCCTGTCAATGACAATTACTTGAAGGTTAAATAAATACCAATATAATAGTAAATAAATAGTGAAAGCTCATTGGTCAATTGTGAATTCTCATCTTGCAATGAGTCTGAAAAAGTGTCAGACTTTAATATACATTAATCTACAATAGGATGTGATGGCTACGTGTTCAGCACGAACTACATTCATAAGTTGTGGGCAAGTGCGACTATTAAGTGCCTTGGTCCAAATTTAGAGAAATCCATAAAAGCTTAACATCATATGAATCACTGCATTGATTGACTAAAAAAATAGCAAACATGGAAACAGCCTGTGGTTTGGTCCAAAACTTGTAGTCCTTACGTGAACAGTGCTTTAGGTGGGAGACGAGATCTGAAAATGAGCAACCATGCAGAAGGCGAGCGCTATAATAGGTGTGTGGTTTAGAGCGGAGTCCTCCGCTTTACTGATCTCTCACTAAAACCTCTCCACTGATGACTCATTGTGATATCTGTGAAGGAAAAAAGGACGAAACCTTACCTCCTCCACGTAGGCTTTCCCGATCCCATCGGTGGCTCCTGTTACAACTAAAGGGCGAGAGACAGGAGGGAAAAGTTATTTTGAGAAAACGATGCATTAAGTGCATACTCGTATAGGCATGTGAATGAGGCACTGAGGAAAATCATTAATACGGTCTTTTCTACAGCTCCACTGCTTGTAAGAAACATTAAAGAAACATTTCACTGTTAAAATACATTTAATGAGAAAACAACAACTCGAATACAAGGCTGGTCTTCTGTAGTGTGTGTGTGAAAAGTGAAAAGGTGTGGTGCTTGCACATGTGGAGTGGGATGTTAAGAGACTGTGGAACTGGACCTGTGCACAGAATGGGGTAAAAACCCTGCATCTTGCTGATTAGGTTTGTGAAAGCTAATGCTTGGATTGTGTTATCTTAGCAGAAAGGTAATGGACCATGGACCAGAGGGTCCAGTATTGAAATCCCACCACCCTTACCCCATTACTGCTTAGATGGTACATGCATCTCATGATTAATTTCACAATTTAAAAAAATGCACTTGCTTTAACATTCTCAAAATTATGTTAAATATATCTTATATACTGCTCATAAAAATAAGGGGATATTTCAAAATGAAAAATACCACAATTAAATATATCCTCTAATTTATGTGAACGAACACACACACACACACACACACACACACACACACACACACACACACACACACACACACACACACACACA
>JAVSBV010000002.1:4469760-4480914 GCA_033117975.1 Parotocinclus spilosoma
CACACATAATAAAATATATAAAAAATTTATATATTTATATTTTTAAAGATATATTTTTGTCCTGTATAGATGTATAGAAAAATGCTGAGGAAAAAAGAAAATATATAAAAATATATTGGGGATATTTCTTTTATTATTTCAGTATATAACACATTTTTAACATTTAGCCACTGTTAAAACCATAATTCATAGTGAATCATCGTACATAGTTTAAATGTCATGTAGATAAAAAATAAACATATTTAAAAATTGGTTTTAAAGGGTATAAATCTCATTAAACTGACGAAGCATCAACATAAAAACAATGCTTAGAAAATGCAAACTGCAGAGTGCGAGAAATGGCTGTTTTGTGCCATTTATGACAAATGTGCACATTGTGTTACATGCATATACACACACACACACACACACACACACACACACACACACACACACACACACACATATATATATTTTATTTTTATTTTTTTTAATTGATATTCAGAACGCATATGACAATATAACAGATTGAATAAAGAATCTAAAAAAAAATGCCAGTCTTCTTAACCATTGCTGCTAAAATCTACAATATTATTATAGATTATACATAGAGTATATTACTATATAGTATAAAGTACAATAAAGAATATCATTTCAGAACTAGAGCTGAAGTAAGCAAACAGTAAAAGGGTGAAGATGGTAAATTACGCAAAAGTGTGCTGGTAAGGATTTAAAAACAAGATCTAATAACTTAAGACTCTAAATAACAATGGACTTGTTTAAAGATATTACAGACGCCACAGATAAATCTGTAATAATCTTAGTACCTATACGACAAGTCATGTAATATCCAGGTTAAATCTTAAACCATATTGCCCAGTCCTGATTTAAAGGTAGGAAATGGATCCATTTGTTCCAACTAACAAAACAAGTAACCATATGTACTATTTTCAACAGATCAAACAAAAATCAGTGATTTAACTGATTGAAGCAGAATATCATCGTCTTGCATGTTTCCATTTCTGACAGACTGATGTACTTTAAATATTTCTACTGCTAGTTCTGTGGAAGATTTCTCCCGAGCAGTGTGTAAACAGGTAAAGTCAGCAGCAGACTGGTTCAAAGAGACAGAAGAGTGGGCTGGTGTGAAAGGATTGATGGGGCCTTTAAGGAGTGCCGTCTCTCAGGTTACAGTGTGTGAGAGTGTCAGTGAGAGTGTGTGTGAGTGAATGCAGCCCATAAGCCTGTCTAAAGCCCGACCGCATACACTTTCCAACAACTGGACCCTTCACAAACACCCCTTTACTATCCACTGCTGTTTATATGTGGTAAAAAACATGCAGAATTTCACCTGCATTTATATGTAGGTGTTTATATGTACAGATAAAAAACATGCTTAATACAAATTTTATCCCCATGACCACATAAAGAGCTTCGACACAGCATGACTGTTTATATCGTATCAAAAGGTTTGTTTTTAAATCTACCTTTGTTGTGCTTGTAATGACTGAAATAATGGCTTGTACAAACTTGGAAAGCGTGAATATTAAACGATAATTGGTATAATTTTCGATGATTGTACTTGTAAAAAAATGTACAGTGAACAAAAAATAAAATCCGTTCAAAGAGTTTTGAACTGTGGATTTAGTCAGTCCTTACAAGCCTAATTAATAGTGCTAAAGAACAACGTGTAATTCTGACACTGAAAAACTTGCACTCGTGCTCTCTAATATCACTCCCGCTCAACTAATTTAATTGTGTGATCTGGAGTAAGTGAATAATCTCAAAGCTCTACGATTGTGTGTGTGTGTTGGTGTGGTGTGCTTGTTGAGCTGTGGACAATGTCAGCCCAGCCCATCGAGCAGCGTATCGATCTCGGCTGGGGGAAATTGAGAGGGAAGCTGCAGCAGTGCAGCTAGAGTTTCTGGGCACCATACTCAGTGCGTACCCATCTATTCCCTTTCTGGCATCTTACTGTCTTTTTTTAGTCTAGCAGCCGTCAGTTGGTCGTACCAGAGCGGCTCGGAGTGTTTGGCTTCGATAAGATCGGAGCAACACAAATTCTTTTGTGTTGTGTGTAAGAGAAAAGCAGAGCAGAGAATGGCATCTCCAAGCAGTGGATAAGAAGCGCTAATATACACACTTCCTGATAAAATATTAATATGCTAAAATGCAGTCTGTGCTGAACCCTGGTTTTTGCATCGCATCCAAATATCGATTTCAGTCTTTGGAATCCTGATAGTCATGTGAGCCAAATCAAATCATCAAATCACAATGTATTCACAATTCATGATATATTATTATATTATACGAGTAAGTGTGGGAAAACTGGAACCCTGCTTTTGCCAGGGTTAGGAGGCTTCAGTGCCTGTAGAACACGTTGCTCAGGCATAAACGTGCCCTGGATAGGGGTGATGATCCCTCCACTATTTCCTCTCCCTCAGACACAGCCAGTCAAAATGGTATGTAATGTCTAATCCAGCTAGAAGGCACTGCCAGGGCCTGGGGGCCGCTAAGGTGGTGGACTATTGTAGTAGCCATCTGTGCCATCTGAGTGCCCCAGCACTGGTTTTCATAAACAAAATTCACAATATATGGTTATATGAGAATTTCTCAGTTCCTTCTTCCAAAGGAATTCAGCACCAAACACAGTTTCCGTGTGACTGTGGTGGTGTATTGTTTAAGGTACCGGACTATGGACCACTGTTCAAGCCCCAATCCACAGAGGCTGTCACTGGGTCTTTAGAGCACAACTGCTAGGACTTTACCCTTTAAGACAGGATCATCAATGGAGATGTAGTAGGTGTATAATAAAGTAGTGATATAATGTGTCCATATGGCGAAATAACAATACAATTATAATACAGTACACTTTTTACTAAACAGAATTTTGCTTAATGAACTGTTTTATACCAATTATTTTTAAAAACTTGTAATAGGATTAAAACTACACAAACTAAATAATGGAATAAAATACTACTATTAATCATTCTGATACTAATCCAGTGTCATACTCACTAATAGATTGGTAAGTCTCTAATAAAACACTACAGCAGAGCATGGTGAGGATCCAAATGAAGGAAGAGAAAGCTGGCACTCAGGATGGACACTTTTAGACGTGTTAAATATTCTGATTTGAATTCATGGCTAGACGTCAGTGCTCATATGGATTACAGAAAACATCATATCATGTCAAGTTTTCTTTCTCTCTCTCTCTCTCTCTCTCTCTCTCTCTCTCTTTCTCTCCGTTTCTCTCTCTCTCGCTCTACCACTCCCCTCCCTCTGGGTTGCCCCACCACTTTTCCAGAATATACTTAGTTGGCCTGTGGGCCCAAGTCTCCAGAGGGAAGCAATACATCAGGCTGTTTATCACCCAGCAGTTCCCGCAGTAATCAATTAGTCCTACAGTGGGCGTACCTGGGCCCTCTGGCCTAGCACTACCTGTTACAAGCTTAGCTTCCTGGAAGCGCAAAGCCTGAACCTCTCACCCTCTTTTCTCCTCCCTCTTTCATTTCTCTTCTTTTTTTCACCGTCTTTCTGTCTGGCTTCCAACATTCCACAGATTGCAGTTGTGCCGGCAATCAGTTCTTCAGTGCAGAAGAATCTCCCATCACTTCTGGGAAAGAACGAGTTTGAAAATCCTCAGCTCAACATTTTCCACTATGGTCATTAGTGCACATTCTCTGCTAATAACGCAGGTTTTGAACGAAACAGCACTGCTGCATTTTAAAGCCTCATGTCCCATCAGTTATAACCTATGAGCGGGTGTAGCTAGAGCTTCCCTGTTACGATTATTCTGATTTTTATAAATTCCATATCTAAACAAGAGAAACTTTATGCCACGGGTTTGCGATATGAAGTTCTTTCACAAATGCATTAAATAGACTGAAATGTCAGTCATGTCTCATTGATTTATTCATTTTTGGTACATGGATCCCACAAAGCTTACTGATAAATTTCCATAAATCAGTCTGCTCTGACTAAATGTTTGGTGAATAAACAACACAAATGTGTACTCATTGACATTCAAGTACAGACAAACAGGACAAAGGCAGCAGCGGGCAGGAGTGCCAGTGTTTGTGCCCCTTGAGTGCCACTCTGAAATGCTGGTTCCCAGGGTTGTCAAGGAGCCTGTGCCAAGGCTGTAGGCAGCAGGAGGAGGGTAAAGAGCGCAAGGCAGGAGGGGGTGGGCAAAGCCAGGGACTGACACAGACCAAGGGTTTGCCTTTCAAAATACAAGAAAATGTCCGATTGTGTGTGTGTGTGTGTGTGTGTGTGTGTGTGTGTGTGTGTGTGTGTGTGTGTGTGTGTGTGTGTGTAGACAGATAAATATAGATATACATAAAGAGCACATCAGGTAATAGATTTGACAAGACAAAGTACAAGGCTGTATTGCCAAATGAAAAGTGAAATAAACGGTGGGAAAAAGGGAAAGACCCCCCCCCAGCAGTAATTCACACAAAGAAGATGTGTGTTGGGGGGGCGGGGACGGTGATGAAAGGGGGCACTGTTTACTGTCTGCCGTCCCCCTGCACCGCACAGCCTGTCTCACTTCAAACAAAGCTATTGGCAAGGGAGAGGCGGCAGCCCCTGTTTCCAAGGCCGCTGGAGTTTCAAAGCAGTTAAAGGGGGCAGCAGCAGTCTGGAGGCTACACAGCCCAGGCTGGCACACTTGGCTAGCACTATGACCAGGTGGTCTGGGCACATTGGCAAGACACTGGCACACCGCCCTATGCAGATGGCTCCCGATGCCTTTTTAGGTACCAAGCCCTCATTCTCTAGCGCCTTTCTTTTTTTTTTGTAATAATGGAGACAGGCATGTAGACATATGCCCTCCCCCATAGATCGAAGGAGAACCAAATCTGAAAAGTCCTCATTTCAGAATTAATGATTCAATCGCTGGTCATTAGATGTGCTTTCTCAGACTGAGAGGAAAAGACAAAAAAAAAAAAAAAAGAAAAAAAAGAGAGTCTGGAGCCTTGTGAAGAGCAAAATGCCAGCTGTGCCAGCCTGGCTTTGTGAGGTGCCCCCATGCCCACCATACTGGGCACCGTCACCATGGCACCACAAACCCCCAACCCCGTGTGCCCTCTGAATCTCTGTAGCTGGCCCCAACAAAACAGGAGCGCACAGAGGGAGCTGTGATGCAATTCTGACACAATTTGGTGAAAATGACAGAACATCAATTGGAAATCTAATTATAAGCATGTAAAAATATAAAAAGATAAACCTAATTTGTTAAAAAAAAATTAAAATAAAGAACCTGAATCCCCTGCTGTGATGTCCCAGGTTTTTGGGGCCTGAAATCAGGATCTGTGGTTGTGTGAAATGCTCCCTGAACATATGGAGGCAGATCCGCCAGGCCCTGCTTCACAGCTGTCTGCACCCAGCAAAGACAGACCCTCCCTCTGCCTGCTCCACTGATGAACACACACACACACACACCTCACACACTACATGAAACATCGCCGATATTCACCGATCTCTATACGCTGGCACAGACACACACAATGGGCTAATATAATATAACGTATTGTATGAATTCTGTGGAGAAGATTATACTGTATATAAATTTTAAATATTAAACGCATGCCGCTATTGACAGGAGTATCGACATTTCATAAAATCAATACAGTAACAAAGGCTTAAAGAAGCATAAAGAAAGAACGCTTAAATATGTTGCCTTTTATTGGTAAGTATAATATATAAAATTCCAAAAAGTTACAAATAAAATGTGTGGATCATTTAAAAAGACATCCATGCAATGGACAAGGTAAAAATCATAATCAATAATAATCATAATAAAAATACTTCTAAAAGACCCAAAAAGGGCTTCCGTATCAACTCTTCTGATATTAAATTAGATATTAAAGGCTGAGAATGAGCATGATTCATGAATTATTAGATATATTTAAAATAATGGGTAAAAAGTGAATATAACAGAGAAAATCAAAAAGCTTCTCAGAGGACATATTGGAGAGAGGACAGAGTGGAGAGTGGAACTGAGGGGGGCGTTTTATTACTTTTGATAACGGATGAATATTTTTAAAACTTGAAGTGTTTTATAGTAATTTGTCATTTCATACTAAGGGCAGCTTGAATAATACATATTACGATAACAGTTCTATATATTTTATTAATTGAAACAGATGCTTAATCAGCACTAAAGCAAGGTGACATATTAAGGTGAACTGTAAAGTCCTTAATGTAAAAAATGCATTTTACATTACACAGAAAGCAAACTAAAATCCTGTAGCAGGAATTACATTGACATTTTTCACTTGAGGACTCACAGGATGCTGCGAAATCCAACAGCATAACACATGCCTTTTATTCTAAGAAGATTCTCATGAAGCCAAAGGAAAACCCTACAAGTCCCTTCATATTTAACCTTACACAGTCTAGTTAGGCCACGCTCTAACCCATGCTGGCATGGTGGTGTTCGGCTCTTCCCATCCGCTCCCACCGGCTGAGGTAGGCACAATGTGCCATTATTACCGAATCATTATCTGGTTTTACCGCTGACAGCCAAACCGCACACACTCTGAAAGCCTCTTTTCTTATGCTGATTAGTCTCCAAACATTTCCTCCAGCTTGTCTCTACCGCCCCGCTCCCCAACTCAGCCACAGCTCCCAGCATGCATCGCTGCTAATGATGGTGCACCAGTGAACTGTACGCGGCTGGCCTGAACGATTCGTCGATAAACGTGACGGAAAGGGCATGCCACGGAGCGGTGAGGGAGGCTGGAGTGCCATTTGCCGAGTCGTCCTGCAGCGTGTGAGGGGCAGGTCGTCTCTTTCAGCCTGCACACAATGTTTGGACTTTCTCCTTTTGTGACTGGCTCTTATCCGTGTCTGAGCTTCCCTCCTATAATATCCCTTACAACAAGCCCTCCTTGTGAAAGGAGCTAATCTCAAACACACTTCTACTGGCGTGCAGCGAGTGACCTGAATGGATTGCTCTGGTACCAGTCTGAACCTATATCCGCGTACCCATACAAACAGATTGCTTAGACATAGCTGGTCTTTTCAAAGCACCACACAAGGGCCAGAAAAAAAATTTGATCTGCAATTATGGATATAAAGGACAAATAAGCACATATGACGGCTTCCTCTCGTAAGTAAAGTCTGTAACAAATCGGCATTCGGGTCATTTTCCTCCAATAAAAATTGAAAGTACCTGCCTAATAATGTGTTGCTCCCCCTCAGGCCACCAAGGCACTGACCTGTCAATGCATGGATTCCATAAGACCTATGAAGAAGGAAGGTGTCATGGCACCAAGATGTTAGCAGCAGATCCTCTAACAAGACAGGCCTCTATGTTTTAGACTCAAATTGAGATGTGGGGAAGCCAAAGGCCAAAACCTTGAAATCTTGGTCATGTCCTAACCATTCCTAACCATTTTTTCTAGTGTGTCTTGGTGCTGTGTCCCGTTCAAAGAGGTCACTGTCATTAGGGAACGCCACTGCCATGAAGGTAGGTGCTACGTGTGAAGGATCCGCAAGATCCAATTTTTCCAGAGCATCACACTGGCACCGGTTTTAACTTTACAATGATTGGTGTATGGATGCTAAAACAACACTGATGTTTCCTTTACAGTTTACAATTTACACTTATCCAGAGCGACTTTTGGTACAATCCAAGCATTTGTGGGTTAAGGGTCTTGCTTAAGGACCCAACTGTGGCAGCTTGGCAGAGGTGGGGTTTTAACCCGGGACCTTCTGGTCCAGAGTCCATTACCTTAACCGCTAGACAACTACAGTCTTACTATACATTAACTGCCAGGCACATAAAAAACAATAATCAAGGTATTTAGTTACAAGAGTGAGACATTGCAACTGTGGGCCTGCTGACAAATGGGAGCACCAAGTTTCAAAAAAAGAGCTATACAGTTATGCAAAATATCTTGTAAGAAGGTTAGTGTGGTAAGGGTTAGGATAGTATATGGCAAAAATATGCTATATAGCACTGCCAAGCATAAATCATGTAATGCATGTTAAAAATACAAACTATAACCATTGGCAAAGTTTAAGGTCAAAGTCAAGTCATGTTTATTTATATAGGACCTTTTACAATGGAGAATTGTGTCAAAGCAGCTTTTGAATACTAAATTATCCAAAATTGAGCAAGCCTAAGGCAACGGCGGCAAGGAAAAACTTCAACTCCAACTCCAAACTCCAAGTGCTGAAGGAAGAAACCTTGGCAAAACTCAAAAAGGGACCCGTCCTCTTATACTTTATACAAATTCCCTGGCAACGTCTAAACCAGTATATGTTAAAGCATATTTTAATGTAAAGTGTCATAACTTTAATAATTAACGACCACAAAAGCATAAATATAACTTGCCTGAACTTGCCTATGTGATGCTTATAATGAACCGTGTGTTCAAACTATGACAGGAAGCCACTAATTCCCTTTTGATATCTGATTGCATCCGATTTCTCCGTCCTTCTTTCTTGCGTGCTACTACTCCGTCTGATTCTCGCGCTACAATGTGTACACTGCCTACTCTTCTAATCATCCACAGAAATTTGCTAAACTCCTCCTGCCATCCCCTCCAGGCATACACAAACATACACCGCTCTCTGAGGCCTTGATATGACATCGTTTCCTAAGAACATGCATAAACTGGGAGACGGACAAAAAAAACAACCTTGTTCTGAAGTTTCCCGTGTTAAACAAACCAGGCAGAAATCACATTCTGCACAAAAGTGGAACCACATCAAAAAGAGATTTAATCCTGTCTGGATTCGGAGCTGTCCTCTTTACTATTAATAGCAAGTAAAGGGGGTGGAATGTTATGCATTTGATTTATTTATTGTGTCATGTATTAACACAGCGCATGTTAGGGATCCCTGCTATTTCTGATAACCTGTTTATGAGGATGTGAATTAATTTTTTTTTTGCTACAATTGCTTCAAAATATATTTTATACTTTAAAATGCCTGATTTTGTGGCATTTTTGACTTTCCTCATACACAGGTACGTGTTCTTCTTGAGGTGGTGAAACATTAGATTTGCTGTTACAGACCTTTTGTATGGCTTATGTATTACTGTAGTTTGTTGGAAAATAAATATTTTGTCAAAAATAAAAAAGACCTCCACACTACCACAGTGGCTCCCATTTTTGGGACAAACTCCACCACCACACAACTTACATTCTGTCATATCTGTCATGTAATAGAAGTTCTCCATACTCTGTGTAAATCCATTACATCATTACCTAAAGACGTCTGAATATCACAATATGGATTTTTTATATAATCAAAAATTATCTGTATTATTGTGAACAATACGATATGGCACACCCCTACTAAACACTAGCATTACCACACTGCACACTTACAGAATACTATAACATGAGCTATATATAAGCTTCAACAGTTCAGCATACCCACTAGAGACAAACCTGGAGCTCCAGGAGGAACTTGCTGTTCACAACTGTAACCACTAGGCTACAAGACCAACTGGAAAGCAATTACAGATTCTGAGGGGCTTTAAAGTTCCCAACGCACATGATCTATTGGCCGACACCTCCATTTACACTTTTGTGTACAGCAATTTAAAGCCGATGTGGCTTCTCAAACAGATCCTAGCAGTAGAACTGGGTTGCCAGTTAAAGCTTGTGCTGCAGGTGTTGCTAACGGAATTTGGGTTCATTGTGATCCCTGTGCTTCTTGCTTTCAGTTTTCATGGAGCAAAAAATCACAGAAAACAATGCAACCCTTCAGTAAGAAGTAATCAAACTTCTGTCCCTCTTTCCCTCTCTATCTCTGTAGGTGCCCAGTTATAAAGCTTGCTTTTAATGAGCACCCTGAAAAGATCAGTTCTCAGCTAAAACAAGATAAACTTTAGTAGCATTACTGTGATTATATCCAAAAACTGTTCTTTCTCTCCGTTACAGCACCGCTGGGTTATTGTGAATCAGGGGCGTTATTATGGACAAGAGTGTACATATGCTTCTCATTTACGTGAAGGATTTTAATTCCTTACAGCAGTTTTACAGATCTCTCATTACCCAGCTATGCTGGGAAAGGGAAAGCTTTAAGAGTGAAAGGAGGAATAAATGAGGGGAAATGCAGAGCAGGCCACCACAGAACCGTGCTCCCTGACACATTCCCTCTCTCTCAGCCAACACCTCCTCATTCGGCCCACTTGTGCTTGCCAACGATTAGAATGCCTGGGTGCTTCGACTGGGCTGTGTGCTGGTGCGTATGCTTTTGACCAGTGGTAGACCACTTTAAAAACCTTCATGTGGTAAGAAGAGATGAAGTGGTTCAGGGTCGCCTGAGGGCTCGGATCATTACAGAATTAGCAAAGAGGCCCTGGGCTTTAGTAAAGTCATTACCCTGTCTGCCACTTCACAAATAAATCAGCAAAAATGTGGCACCGCCGTCCGTAATTGGACTCATTTCATTCACACCCAATAATAACTTTACCCACCCATTATTCCGAGACGCAGCAAAACTGCAGAATCAGGAGACCCACTTAATTTAAAGCATAAAGGATATGGGACGATTTCTTTGGTTGCACCGGGCGGAATGCTATCCGGTTTGAAATGCTGAATTATTATCAGATGTAATAGCGTGCGTGTTTAAAATCCCGACCCAAACTGTATTAAATCCCCCTGCCAACTAGAACTATATTAACTAGAACGTTTAGGACATTTATGGCTTATTAGGGGTTCAGTTACTCGTGCACTTTCTAAACCCACAAATAGTTGTGCACTCATTTAAGGAGATGAAATCGCAGGTTGGCTTTATAAGGGCAATTTTTTTGCGTGATAAAATGAATCTGAAAAACATGCTCTTAAAGAACAAGGTTGATCGTGGTGAAACAGTCCATGGTCAGGTATTGCTTTGCCGTCTTATCAGCCGGCACAAACCAGACACAGTCCATGTCTTGTATTATGCACGTGTGATCTGTCGGCACAGCCAAGAGGGCGAAAAAGTGTTTCCCTTTGTTCTGGTTTGCCAGGAGGACGTCTGCTATGCAGTCAGCTTGCCAAGAGAGCTGTGGTTTTGACTGCCACTGTTTTGATATTAGACATGGTCATGGATGGAGCAGACGAGTGACAGTAATACAAGTCATTCTCATTCTCTCTCTCTCTCACTCACACACACACACACACACACACACACACACACACACACACACACACACACACACACACA
>JAVSBV010000002.1:4485283-4497171 GCA_033117975.1 Parotocinclus spilosoma
TACCTTCCTATCAGTGTTATGTTACATTTTTAGCATTTACAAGGAAGTATTAAGAGAGGAGAAAACACACACATGCATGTAGACAGACAGGCAGGCAGACAGACAGAAATGTGGTAAGCACACCACACACAGACGAGAGAGTGCCAAGCCTCTAACATCACTAGCTTAAGGTGGCATCAATAAAAGTACAGTATAACAGTGAGGCACACTCACGCTGTGATGTGCCGAAATTGGGTTCGCCTTTGTGACTATTAAGTTTTACTTTATATTATATAACTCTGGGTGCAAGGGCAAGAACAGGGCACTAATCCATTGTAGGGCACACACACAGTCAAGCACACAGGCACACACTAAGGACCATTTTTAGAGACGCCAATTAACCTAACATCCATGTCTTTGAACTGTGGGAGAAAACCAGAGTACTCAGAGTAAACCCACACAGAAACATGGGGAGGACATGCAGGTTCCATACACAAAGGACCCATGCCGCTCCACCCTGGAATTGAACCCCGGACCTTCTTGCTTCGAGGCAGCCATACTATCAACCGAGCCGCCGTGCCACAATTTTCAAATTTTTTTACGAATTTCAGATATGTATTGATTATTATTATTGTTTAAATTCATTTATAACATACATATCTAGGTGAAAAAACTAAGGAAATGTATCATATTTACATTACTTTTTGCAGGGAAATTTGATGTCAACTTTAGACAAGTTTAACAAGTCTTCTGCAACCAATTAAGTTTGAATGCCAATATTCCACTGTATGAAGGGTTTTGAAGATACTAGAACAAGGTAGTGATTATACAATAAGACGTGATGGACAGAAGGTTCCCGTTATTCAAATTTTCAGTATCTGAGCCATGTCCAGGAATGAAGTACATTTAAATAACAGAATTTGACTGCATGGGAAAACAATCTAACAATGAATACTGGTAGACCAATGAGTAAACCTTTCAACCAAATCATTTAGCTTTTTCCATTTTAATCACACAGGGATTTTTTAATGAATAAACCAGTATAACCATAGTAAACTAGCAGAACTAACATACTGGAGACAGGATTGGCTTGTAGTTCTTGCTGTCAAACAATCTTGGACTGAACCAAAATGTGCCAAGCAATATGTGAGAAAAAACAATATGTAAATAAGAAATCGGTCTGAATAGGAGTAAGAAAAGTTTCTTTTAGGCAAGACTGCTCGAAGATCTGTCCGTAAAAAGTTTCCAACATGGCCTGAACTTCAAGCAAAACATTTAGACCAAGACCAACCAAGGTCACTGGATAGCTCTGAATTCCAGCTTATCATTCTTTTAGAAGGATCCACACTGAATTCTGTGATTTTTTTAATTGGAGTAGTGACTAGTTCTTACAAAAGTATGAAATTAATGTGTGTATTGATTTATGACCCATCCAATTAGCTTTGGCCACACTGGCAATCTCACTTGCAAAGTTCTAGAATTGGCCGCACTATTAGAAACAGTACTGGGTGTGAGGCTTTATAAAACGCTGTAGGGATTTCGGAGGGGAAACACTGGTAGACCAGCCGTGTCATCCATGGCCTCCATACGTGGCCTCCAACGCAGGTACAACTGTCACTCACAGAAGTTACAGCATAGGACGGAGAGGTCTCTCTCACCTCCGCTCTTCAGTTCAGAGAGAATTATGCGTGCTGCCCCACCACCCACCTATTTGGATTCAGTGCGTTCTGTCTGATTAATTTTTCAAGCTATTATTATTTTTCCTGGCTTTTTTTTCTGAGCACTGAGCTTACTAATACTCAGTGGCATCCTGTTAATGACCCAAACAATCACTGTTTCACACATACATATTTCATTACAACAGCTGAACAAATTACATATTTATGCTTTATAAGGAGGGTGCCTTTCAGATTCATTAGCTATGCAGGCAGGTACAGGAGGCCCATCTGCAGCTGCATCTGTACAACAGCAACAGACAATAGAACGATGTAAACCGAGCACGTGGGTCAACCAGGCCTCAACATAGCTCACACGCTGCCACCTACAATTTTACCAACATGCTCACTTTCACACAGAGGACGAAATCCACGCTGGAATCCACAGGTCGTTTCACTTTTTCTACCACAATACCGATCATTTTTAAACCTAGATTTTTTCTTCGGTAACCAAGAACCACGCAAGCTGAGTGAGACCCAAAGCCCAAAAAACACAACTTCCGTAAAACGTAAGAACGTTCTGGCTAGTCTTCAGATATGGTGAGAAGCAGCAGGCCATAAGGAATTAATTGCGGATTTTTCACGTTATTCATCAGACAGCATACTCATACAAAGATCTAGGACATAAATACTTCAGACCATACACCAAACAGCTGGTCTACATTGTAAAGTCCTTACAGAGCAGAGAACGCCTTGTTCCGGCATGCTAATGACCTTACAGAGGATAAGACGTCTGATCCGCTAACGTTAGGCTCATTATAGCTAGAGAGGATTGAGAGCTGCCTTTCCTGTCTGGACCCAGAATGGAGGAAAAACAAAGAGAGAGCGAGGGAGAGGGATGCAGATAACATAAGAGACATGCTAACCCTAGAAGAGCTACGTCACTAATTGGGTTACTATTCAAATGTTTCCCAAACTTCAACCAATGTAAAAGTCATAATTGAGCATGGTGTGAAAATATACATGGCCTAACCGGTTTAACAGAGAGAGGGGGGAAAAAAGATGAAATCCAAAGTGCATGGCCTGTGTGAATAAGAATTTGTCTCCAATCACTATTTGGCATGTTGTCATCTGTAGAAATTACCGTTTTACAAATTTAGCATCTTTTCAAAATGGCATTTATAACATTTTCTTAACATGTAAAAGCTATAACTGCCTGATTGATTGATCCCCATTGTTGAGCTGAGCATGCACAGATGTTCCTATGGACGTTCACCTCAGGACTAAGTGCTGATTCCTAGAATAATGAAAGTTACAGCAGGAGGGAGCACTTTCTCCTACAAAGCCCCCAAATTATGGAACAGTCTTCTGATAAATGTTCGAGACTCAGACACAGTCTCAATGTTTAAATCTAGGCTCAAGACTTATTTGTTAAGTCAAGCATTCGGCCTGTAGTTATAGTTCTAGATTCAGTCCTTCGTATGGTAAAGGTACCAAAGATCATGTCTAATTCATTTCTACTTTCTACCGAGGTCCTCATTCCAATGGTGAAAAGACCGACCAGGCTCACTCTCCCATCTCTACATACAAATATTGCATGTTATGCTTATTACCCAAATGAGGATGGGTTTCCCTTATGAGTCTCGTTCCTCTCAAGGTTTCTTCCTCTTAATCTCAGGGAGTTTTTCCTTTCCACTGTTGCCATTTGGGTTGCTCATTATGGACAACGAAATCCAATTTGCGACCATGTTTATGTACAATGTAAAGCTGATTTATGACAATGTTTATTGTAAAAAGCGCTATACTAATAATATTGAATTGAATATTAACCTAAATTAGCTGTCGTTTGGCTCCACAGTGACTCTCCTTTGTGCCCTGTGATTGCTTTACTCTCAGACTAAACTGACAAGGCAGATCTTGGAAAATGGAAACAAATATCCACTGAAAGAGAGTACACAGGTGAAAAAACAACTGACGCTTTTCATGCTTCACTGTGAAATGATCTGCATGACTTGCCAAAGCCTGTCTACGCTTGTTTTCTGCAAATATGTTCTCTTGTTACATTTCACCAAGGTTTATATAACTCTTACATTTGTGTAACCTCACATTTAGGCCAAGTCTCAGGTCACTGCCCTAGCAACTTGTTTGAGTTAAGTGTATCAATAGCCAACTTTAAAATCCTTCACTAAAAATATATTCAGTTAAAAAATAATAATTCCAAACCACGTTTTAAAAGCAACATAGCATAGAAATTTGTTCGCAACTACTTGAATAAACTAACCAAGTCTAGTTGAGCAAAATCTAACCAAACCAAATGAGTAACAACCGTGAAATCATGGAACCAAAAGTGTTTTGGGTAAAGCCTGTGTGAAAGGAAACAGTGAGCTCAGAGCTGGAGTCCCTGTAAGGGTCTGCGTATGTGTGTGCTGAGTCTTGCGCTGTGGGTTGGCAGTAAGTCTGAGTAGCCTAAGGCAGCCAGCGATGGCTTCCAAGCCATGCCATAGCTGGCACTCAGGCTGTGGTGTTGGGGGAAGTATGTGGTCAGAGTTGTAAGCCCAGAGTATCCAGAGGAGGAAAAGGGAAAGTGGTAGACCAGGGAAAACCACAGTTTGTCTATGAAATGTTTCCAGGCCCTTTGTCTTCATACTGGCCCATTACATAACATGGTATTTGGAAGACAGCAGCACTTAAGTATTTGCGGCAGCCTTTCTGTGCTAAGTATGCACTCTGGAATTATGCAGCAAGTTTATTCATAGTGTAAAATGAACCATGTAAGACAATCTTCATACCTTCAGTGATATGTTTTTATACAGTGGAACCTTATTTTTCGCCATTAACTCTTTCCTGACGGAGCCTGACGATAACCAAAATGAACAGATAACTAAAACCATGAGAAATAATGTAACTCAATTTAGTTCATTCCAGAAACTCCAAAATATTAAATATATTTTATAGAGAAATCGCTAAGTAAGTAATCACTCACTTGTATTTAGTATTAAACAAGCACAAAAAACTGAAAATTTTTGTTATTAAAGTGCTTGGTGATTCTCACTCAACGACAAACCAAGTCAGAACGAACGATGAATGAGGGTTGTAAAGCTTGGGCTCATCTCCTCTTTAGGGTTTTTACTCTGACCCAGAGATCAGTGATCTGAAACAGGTGGAGACACGTACTCACGTTTATCGGATACTGAAGTTTAATTACTACAGCAATCATAATAAACTTGCTTTAAGAGCTTTTCTAGAACTTAAGAGCCAAAGCTTGGAGGCGTTACTTGGAAAAATAAAAGGGGAAAATTGAGTAAATGAGTTGGGACAACCAGATAACCAAGGTTCCATTGTATATACCTGTCCAATTATTTGGCTTAAAACTAGAAACGCCACATGACGAGGGTTCAGGGAAAATTTTTAATATGTGCATTTTATATTTGTCTTTTCCTCCCAGAGTTAGAAAGCTAGATAAACCACATAAAAACAGCTTTCTCAGACATTCTCTAAGATCCCTAAGATCCTCACTATCGCATTACAACATTTATTCATGGGATTAAATGGCGGCCCTTCAATTTCCTAGATAAGGGGCTTTAAGTGAATTGGCTTGCTGCGTTTTTTTCTCAGTACAGAGAAACATGTTGAAAGATTCTGTGGTAATCATTCGTGTATATATATGTATCCTACAGTACACTATAATGTAGTATAGTGTATATAATGTAGTATAGTGATTTGATGAACCACTTCTACAAAACAAGTTTATTATGTGCACTTCAAACAAGGCCACAACATCAAGAAACCAATAAATATGAATTGGAAAAAATGGTATATTCCAATGCAAACTCAAGTTATCTTTAATACTATTAATCAAAGAAAGCACAAGAAAAAAGTATCAAGTCAGCTACATCTGGAGAGAGACAGAGGGAGGGTGAAGAGCAAAGCTGTCCTGCCTGTGCACTCCTCATTAAGATTCACATGGTGCAGTGACTCAGCCCATTTTGGTAATGGAGAGCCCCGGCCACCTAAAGATGGAAATGGCAATTTTTCAAACTCTACATTTTATATATAAATTATCTCAAGTACTTGCGCAAGATGGAGAGCTAGGAACACTGCAAGGTCATTCTCAAATATTTCGGATGTCTTGTGCTAAAAAAAAGGCTTTAATGTGAGAACCGAGGCCTGTGAGCATTAGTGCAACGTGGCACTAAAAGCAGTCAGAGCTCACACAGGGCACTGTCTTCTGCCTTCTATGAGCCATGAGCATGTTGAGGCTTTATTGGAAACTTGCGTTTATATTATTTATGGAAATCTAAGAAACATAATTTAAGAAACAGATCCAATGCATGATCCCATGGAGAGAAAAATAAGAGAAAACATCCACAATTTTTGACTCTGTGACCGACTTTGTTACTGAAGATAAACCACGTATTTTACCATTTAGAATAGGATCCTCGTTTTTTATTAATTATCTTCCGCTTAATCCACACAGGGTCGCAGACCAGCTGGTGCCCACCTGGCAACTCTGGGCGCTAGGGCAGGAACAACCCTAGACGGGGCGCCAATCCATAATAGGGCGCACACACAGTCACATACTAAGGGCCATTTTTAGAGACACCAATAAACCTGTATGTCTTTGGACTGTGGGAGGAAACCGGAGTACCCAGAGTAAACCCTGGACAAGGGGAGGACAGACAGACTCCACAGAGAAAGGTCCCAGGCCGCTCCACTCCACTCCACTCCACTCCACTCTTGCTGTGAAGCAGCAGTGCTACCCACCAAACCACTGTGCTGCGCTCCTTAGTTTTGTCTGACTTAAATTTGATTAAATAGTTAAATATAAATGGGGACAAGATTAGGTTAATTTTGATCACAAGGAAAAAAAATCTAGGGTTGCCAATACTTGTAAAACATTTATTTAAAATGATTTCGTCCAACAGGTTTTGGAAGCATTCAATTTCTTGAAATCAGTTAACTTCATTTTTAAAGTGACATGAAACAAGAATGTCATGTTTTATAAACAATTTACCCATCTTTACCAAGCGTTCCTTGAGCTGGCTTAATATTTAAAATGTCAGATCCAGTATGCATCAGGCAATAAGACAAAAACATTTTCCTGCAGATTTATTCAACAATTTCATTGCAAGAAGAAGCTGTTCTCACTTAAAGTTGAAATGTTCTTTTAAAATGATTGCCAATAACACAGACTGGCAGAGAACACAAGTTTGGGCAACAGAGTCTTGAAGGCCACAGAGTTCAGTGGAGGTCTGAAGAGCCCCTGCAGCCAGAGTGAAGCTGCTTTAAAACAACTAGCGCAGTTGGCATAGAGCAGTGGCATTGGCCAGACACACACTAAAGGTGTTTGAACAGTCTGGAAAGCTGCCCATGCGCTGTCCTGAGTTTCATAAGTCTGGTATTTAACTGCGTCCTGAGGACATGCTCAGAAGCTCGAGAGAAAGAAACGGAAAAAGTGAAGAAGACAGGACAGAGAAATTTGAAGAGCAAGAGACATTCATACAACGAACATGCCAAGCATCTCTTATCGCCAACCCTCATGAGTCGTAAATGGTCAGGCGTTCTACAGGACCGGCCCATTTAAAGGCAGCTGACCCACTATTAATCACATGATCGACAGACCATATGATTGAGAGCTAATAGAAGGGGGCGCTGCAGGGCAAGAACAAACCAGCGAGTGGCAAACATTGCATTGTACCAGATAATCCAAAAGTGAGCGAGGTCATACCACAACCAGATGGGGTCAAACACCTCCCACCTCGCGTCACTCTGCACCCACGTGACTCCGCATGTGTTCACATCTGTGAGAGGAAGGGAAAGTGTGTGTGTGTGTGTGTGTGTGTGTGTGTGTGTGTGTGTGTGTGTGTGTGTGGAGAAAAAAAAAAAAGGAGTGACATATGAGAGGCTTGCATGGGTATTCTAAAAGTGTTAGGATGCCACTTTCAGAGTGTCGCACTGGCCCCAAAATAAGCCAGTTTTTTGTTTTTGTTTAATTAGATCTAAAAATGTCTTACAAATTTCCTAGAACTCCAAACTAAAGCTAGTGCAAACAAACAATAGTACAATAAACCTTATAAAGAAACACCTGATACTCTACCGTAACCTCAACATGCTTTTCTGACGGGTGCCACAGAGAACGCCCTGCGTTAAATCCCAGGTGGTCTAGGTACTTTCTGTGTGCAGCCTGCATTTCCTCCCCATGTCAGCATGGGTTTACTCTGAGTTTTCTCCCACAGTCCTAAGCCATCTGTGTAAGCTTAATTGGTGTATCTAAACTGCCCTGAGTGTGTGTGCCCCATGATGGCTTAGGACCGCAACCCTAGCCAGCAAAAAGAAGATAAGAAAGTGAATGAATGTTTTTCTGAGGCACTAAAAACATCAAAAATATAATGACTGCACTGATGTATAGATCTGGACCTGGACCTGTTATTTGAAATTTAATACCTGGAGTTCACTATACGATACAGTTCACTACAAATGTCTGAACATTAGCTCATTATCCTCAAGGATATACCTAAAAATATCTACTTATATTAGCTCAAAAAGATAACTTAACTTTAAGCTTTAATGCCTTTAATGGGTGAATCGCTATGTCTATGATGAAACGCTGAGATTTAGTAACACTCAAATAGAGGTAATATGTACGCTCACAATAATCCACTGGTTTTCCACTATTGATCCTGGAGCTCTTAAACGATTCAGACGTTCACTGTGACACATTACGATCTCAAAGCTCTCTGTTACTTATGAGATGTCCTTGATTCTGTTTCAGCATATCATGCGGTTCTGTCCAGCACCTTAGTCTAAAGACGTTGCTCTCTCCCTCAGGGTTCATATAATGCGTCCTCTGCGTCTGCACACTGCCTCCAAACAGGTGCATTTTCTCATTTTCTACAGGCACAGGGCCCTAAGAATAGCCAAATAGCATTTTACTAGTCACATATTGACAACGTAAAGTAGATTTGAGCAAGAATCTGCATGCAACAAAAAATAAATCAGTACGAGACAATCAGCTACATATTAACACATTGACATCACATTAGCAGACGCCCTTATCCAAAGTGCTTTATATTCCCCCCAGTAAAATTAAATTTCCTTCTGGATCAATAAAGCAAGTGTCTGTCTGTCTGTCTAACTCTCTATTGCCTAAGAACACCGTCCAACCATATCCTTCTAGGATCTTATGTAGGTAAATCAACAAAACACATTTTTGTCAGGTCTTTACTTAACACGCCCTCAGCTTGCACCGTTCTGTTGAGCAAAGCTACTATAGCTACTGAAAAACCCGATCTAACTTGCACAGCCCATAAGGATTAGATCACACTGAATGCGGAGCTTCACATCTCTCACCTGCAGACACCTTGGGAATGTTGCCTTCACTTCTAGAGACATTTATAAGCTCTTAGAAGCTTGGAGTGTCTCAGGAAGCCTCTCCAGTGGTCAGTGTTGTGCTAGAGATTCTTACAGAGGCTCTCTTTTCGAAAGCTATTGATCGAGGCCCGGCAGCCCTTGGATGAGGCTCTTACAGCCCCACAACTCACGAGAGTGAATGTGCATGTTTACACAATGTTATTGATTGTTCCATCAGTGATACGCAGTGGCAGGGGACATTTTTTAAACTTTCCCATGCTTTTGTCTTCTTCTCCTCCTCATTCTTCTGCAACCTTCCAAAAGTTTTAATGCCACGCATACTGGTTATGTCCTGCTTTAATATCTGTCTTTAGAGTTGACAATCTTTGGGGCAATTAAAACAATCGATACAGGTCTGAGAGGAGCCTCTTATCCACAGTAATAGCTCTCACTGAATAATAAATAACCCCACCGGCCAAAAGCAGGCAGCTGAGGCGGGGGAGACCTCCCATTAAGGATCCCAGCCTGGAGCTTTCTGTGCCTTCAGAGATGCTCAGGACATCCCAGGTTTGCTAAAGTGCATCTAAACAAAGTTGCATCTTAAAGATTAGGACGCGTATTACACCGCTTCCACAGATGAGCTTGCCCTTGAATGGGCTTAGATGCCCACATGGTAGTATTTTTAGCCCAAATATGTTTAATTTTACTCAGGATACACAGCTAGGGAATCAAGGAAGAACCAAGAACAAAGCAGAGATGCAAGAGCAATCCTCAGAGCATCACGTTGACGGTCATGTTTTTCTATAAATAAACTGTGCTTTTGCATACCCATTATTATAAAAAAATCGACAGAGTGCACGTCATGCAACCAAATAATCAATTAGATTGCTATGCAAAATGTGATCAAACTTTCTGTGATATGCCTAGGACTGGATCTCCTTTAAATGATGTATCTCCTTCACATTATGTACCTCCTGCATCTCCTTTACATGATGGGTCTCCTGCATCTCCTTTACATGATGTATCTCCTGTATCTCCTTTACATGATGTATCTCCTTAACATTATGTATCTCCTGTAGCTCTTTTACATTATGCATCTTCTTTACATTATGTACCTCCTATATCTCTTTTACATGATGCATCTCCTGTATCTCCTTTACATTATGTATCTCCTGTATCTCCTTTACATGATGTATCTTCTGGATCTCCTTTACTTTATGTACAAAATATAGCTGTATAAGGTGGAGAAAAGCAATAAACGTTCAACACCTCAGATTTCAGGTGGAGGTAACGGCAATCTTTATTTCCTAGTGCAGTGCAAACAAGGTTAATGAGAGTCTATTGACCGAGTCGTCGTCTGTCTAACCACAGCTAAACCAAAGTTTTGTGAATGGAGCATCTCTTCTTTGAGGAGCATCTCTCCAGTCTAAAGTCAGCTAAGGAAAACTGTGCCTGCCCAAACGTAATAAGCAACTGCATTCATAAGAAAGGAACTGTTTATGTAGAACCAACTGGGAATGCGTAATGATCATCCAAACAGGTCATCCAAAGAAAGGTCCAATTTCAAATTCAAACACTATTAAGCTAAAGCTAACGAGGCCACCTCATCCTGACAAAATACTTATGTATGAATGTAATAAAACATTTTCAATGATCACAGCACAAGGAGACATTAGAGATGTAAAAAGGTATGTTGATAAAAAGGCACCATTCATTTATTTTTCATATGATGCCCAACACTGTCTTCGAGTAGGCATGGTTGTGGGTTTGAGCCTATATACTGTAGTGATGTGCATGATCTGTGTCCTAACAACCATCAAAGCTCATGTTTCCAACATTAAATACCTACACAAAAAGCTATACAACAACCCAAATCTGAGACTGCTCCCAGTGCAGCATTTTATGGCATTAATACAGTGCCTATGGAAATCTTTATATCCCTTTAACAACCTCAGGTAAGTTAGCCTAAGGTAGCAAAAATGCAAGTATTATTCAAATATAATTAGTACAAGGTCTGGTTTAGATGAGTAATATAACAAACATGTTCAGGTATAACCAATTCAAGAACCCAGCGGCAACTCTGAAGGACCTCGGATCTTTAGTATTTTAGTATATTTAATATTATTATTTAATATCAATTAAATATTATGATATGCAATATTTTACTATTCATGCCAATAATCTCACTGGCTATGGCTATACAAAGCTGGCTTCGGATATTTCGAAATAAAATATCTTAATTATTTCCTATTTTTTGTGAGCAGGCTTGCATATGTGGATTGACTGATGGCATAGCTGAGGTTAGCAAAGACTACGGTTCATAAGAGATGGTGCAGGGTCTGGGTTCTGTGGTTACAGGATCTTGCAGTTCCCAGTCTCTTCACAGTGTGGACCACGGTCCTTAACAGCAAACACAGCAGTCAGTGTTTTTCCAAGTCTCCTGGAAGCATATACTTTATTATATATATATATATATATATATATATATATAAATATAATATATACACACATACATACATACACAGTGATCCCTCGTTTATGGTGGGGGTTACGTTCCAGGACCACATAAACCATAAACGAAAATCCACGAAGTAGGGACGCTATATTTATTTAAATATTTCTATACTATTTAAGCCATATAACTTGCAGAACGTTTGGGTAACATCGTAGGGCTTGAATGAATTCAGTCTATAATTAAACTTTTACAAACGGCGAACACAAAACCGCAAACTTGTCATGTCGGCAAGTAGCGACTCAGGCAGGCGATGCTATAGTCTTACTTCTCGTTTTTGGTGAGTATTCATCCACTGAGTAAATACGCTATTGTAGTGTTTTCTCAGACACAAACAAACACACACACACACACACACACCACACACACACACATATACACACATACACACA
>JAVSBV010000002.1:4504438-4514473 GCA_033117975.1 Parotocinclus spilosoma
AGAGAGAGAGAGAGAGAGAGAGAGAGAGAGAGAGAGAGAGAGAGAGAGAGAGAGAGAGAGGGAGAGAGACATGAGAAAGAGAGAGAGAGAGACAGAGACAGAGAGAGAGAGAGAAAGAGAGAGACAGAGAGAGAGAAAGACAAAGACAGAGAAAGAGACTAAGACAGACAGAGAGAGAGAGGGAGAGAGCCTTGCATTTATGCATGTATACAGAAATAGTTTTCTAATAGTGATTAGAAAAGTGGTATTACAACAAAACATACACAGAAATTCTCTATGAGAAAGAAAATAAAATAAAATAGCACATCCACCAGAACTCTCTGCATTCACATAACAGAAGTTGGCTGAAAAGGTGTGTTCCCAAAACCAATGCATTTCAGTCATTTTAGTGTTAAAGCGTCTGGAATTGAAAGAACACCTAAATATCACAAAAAGAGTTTTATACTTTTAATAGGAAACGGTGCAAAAGGGTTTTCTGCATACATTTTGATGTCTAACTATAAATCCCATTTCGTTCCACCTGATCAGAACAAAAACCTTTTTTTCGGTTTCATGATAAAACGGTTATGGATGAACGTAGAGCTGGGCGAGTTAAAGACAGCTGCGTCGTGTGCAGCCGGACATCTTCAAACTGTAAAGAAAACAGCCATAAAAACGGCAACGGCTGTAAAGATTATGCTACTAAAAAACAAACTCCATTTCTACCCGTCGTTGCCCCTGGGTCACTGTAGCGCTGTGCATTTTTTTTGGTCCGAAAGTCTGCAGGTGTGAGACAGACTCGTTCTTCTTTTCTAAATCTTTTCCAAGTCAGACTTAATCGAAACTTTTCATCCGATTGCTGACGGTCATGAGAAGCTGCCCAATCCGTTTAACTCCAACAACTGAGCTCCGGCACGTTCCGCCAATGCTGGCTTCCGTCATTTCCCGATTGCAAAGTTCGTTTTCCTGGAACGATGCACTTTGTATTGGTTTGCAGAAAGGTAGTCCATGGATACCCACGGTGTCTTGGTACCCACCCCACCCGGCTGAGACCCGGAAGTTCCGAGGAGCGGCTGCTAAATGACGGTCAGGCGGTGGCTGGTGTCGGGACTGAGGCCGGAGCATCCGTCGGTCCTCACCGTGGTCTTGGAGGCGCTGCTGCGATTTTTGCCGTGCCGACTCAGGCGCTCCCGGTAGTTCTGGGCGAAGATGAGCAGCATGAGCGGGTTGATGCAGCTGTGCGAGTAGCTCAGGCAGATGCTGGCGTTGTAGGCGTAGACGAAGGCGGCTGTGGGCTGCTGGATGCCGAGGTTGATCATCTGGATCACGTGGTACGGCGTCCAGCACAGCAAGAAGAGGGCGATGACCATGACCACCATTTTGGTGGCACGCTTGGCCCACAGGGACTGCTTGCGCTTGACCCGGCGCATCGAGCTGAAGACGTGGTACAGCGTCAGCGAGTAGAAGGTGCTGATGATGATGAGCGGGATCAGGAATCCCAGCGTGGACTGGTACAGCGTGTACCAGTACATGTCCCTAGGTCCGTCCAGGTCGATCATGCATATGCTCATGTGCTTCCTGGAGATGACCTTGGCGTAGATCATGACCGGGATGGTGAGCAGGAAACTGCCGAGCCATACCAGCAGATTGATGACGATGGTCCACTGGATGGTGCGGTTCTCTGACGTGGGATGGACGATGGCAATGTACCTTAGAAACATGAGCAGAGGCAGGGTTAGGACGTTTAATTCATCAGGTTTCATTTTACAGACGGGACCAAACTTTGCACTGTTCTCTATTGTTTCTATTTCTTTTGTACTCTGCTGCCTGAGAGAGGAATCTACTCTAAATTTCACTGTTTTAACTTGGTTGTTTTTAACATTGCATTTGCATTTATATTGCGTTTACAGCATTTAGCAGACGCCCTTATCCAGAGCGACTTACAACTTATACAGTCTTACAATCCGAGCAACGCTGGGTTAAGGCCCTTGCTTAAGCACCCAACTGTGGCAGCTTGGCAGAGGTGGGATTTGAACCCTGAACCATCAGGCCCAGAGTCCAGCACCTTAACCGCTAGGCTACCACAGTCCTACCATACTGTTTTCTCAGCGACAATAAATCTGTTCTGTTCTATTCTAAACTGCGTCGTTTCCTGTTTAAGGTCTTTGTATGACATGGATTTTCAGTGGTTATACCACCTGACTTTTCACATTATCAACTAAAAGGCATATCTACTCGTTTAGCACTTTATATAGAACAGACTAAATTGTTACGAGGGGGGTGTCCCAGGGATCTTGCATGATCCCCAGGATCCCCACAGGGTGGTAACCGGAGCCGGTAATGCAGTATCCACAGACAGACAATGTTACGAGATGTGGTGGTTTTCGGTAGGACCCAAGGATGCGGAATAGATGAAATCCCCTGACGTATAATACTGTAATAATGGGGAAGTTATATAGAAGAACTAAAAGGGGATTAAGAGCGGAGCGAAAGGCTCCTGAACACAAAAAAACCAAAAGGATGAAATGGCATGCCGCTGTGTTGCGTCCCGACTGGGAGCAACGCGCGAACTGATCTCGAGAGGGCGCCGAAGCGACAACGGGGTAGCTGTGCAGGGAGCACGATTTGGGACGTCTCCAAAGTGACGAGGCACAGAGGTAGTCTGAACTTTCCCAGAGGGCGAGGGATGTATGTGTGCATGTAGCGCGGGAATGCCATGCCGGGGCGTGTCTCATTACGAGAGGGCAGCCGACTAGAGTGAGGCTCAAGAGAGCGCAGAGGGCGCCGGAGCGCTAAAACCCAAACCTAAATAGCAGGAGAAGCAGCTGTTAGGAATCAGGTCGTAATTTGGATACTGGATAGAAACCGCCTCACCGATAGCTCTGTAATGGAGACCGGCGAGGACGGCCGAACGCTCCGGGGTAAAAGGTAGGAACCCTAACAGAACATAAATGAAATTAACAAAAGACATGTTTTAACATAAAGGGGAGTCAGGCATAATACGAACAAAAAGTGTCCCATCTGAGCGTCCTGAGGCGGGCAAGGTGCAGAGGGTCCTTAGGTCCGGTATGGGAGCCGAGGAACCATAAGACAGCCGGAAAGCCGGGGGTCCGAAGAAGGGCCTGAGCCGCGATTCCAACCCGCGCCATCAGCTGAAGGGGGTTCGTTGGGCGGCTGATGCAACGAGTGGCCTGCACACAGCCTGGGCGTCGACGGTGCCGAGGGTCCACAAAAAGGGCTCTGGTGCCGCGGGGTCTACGAAAAAATGGCTTTGGAGCCGGGGTCCACAAAGACAATAATAAGAAAATAAAAAAGAACAAAGGAGCGCCTGAAACAAAAGAAAGTAAAAGGACAAAAAGCGGGGATAAAAAAGGGACGGCCATTAATAGCCGAGGATCCAGACATGGCCTAAGATGGTCGTGGATCAGAAAGGGTGGCCTCCTTAGGGATCCCAAAAGGGCGGCATCTAGCGGCCAGGATCCGAAGACGACCCCTCCGGCCGCGGATCCAAAAGCAGGTTTATACAGCCGCGGATCCGGGGTCAGCCCCCATCAGCCGCGATTCCAAACCGTGCTTTTAAATCAAGATAAAAACCGACTGAATTAACTCCAGCTCCTGTTTAAAATTCATTACCTGCGTCTCGATGGCTTTTTATAGATTTTTATAGATGGTAATTACCATAATGACTCTGCGTTGTTTTAATGAATGGGTTTTATCATGTGTGTACTGGGCTGTAATAATAAAGTTAGAAATAAAACGTTAAATAATCCTTATGATTAGAGTTTTTATTGGATTTTTTTTTTAATTTGTATAAATATAAACCTAAAGCTACATGATCACACTCATTATCTTCTGTTAGATAAGACTGCTATTGATTACTTTATATTACCATCTATATTACTATATCACCATAGCTGTTGCTAGGAAGCGGGACATGGCTGAAGCCTCACCTTATCGGAGGCAGGACGAGAACATGAGTGGTTTGGAGACACTGTAGAGCTCTGGTTTGAGCTATGGTGTGTTAAGTAAAGAGAACGTTCCATTAATTCAGCGTGTTGCTTCATTATTAAACAGTTAAAAACACTACAATAGAGTATTTACTCAGCGGATGAATACTCACCAAAAACGAGAAGTAACACTAGTGCATTGTCCGCCTGAGTCGCTACTTGCCGACATGACAAGTTTTTTTTTCTGCGGTTTTGTGTTCGCCGTTTGTGAAAGTTTCATTATAGACTGAATTCATTCAAGCCCTACGATGAAACCCAAACGTTCTGTTCTCTAAAGTTCTACAGCTAAAATAGTGTAGATATACTTAAATAAATATAGCGTCCCTACTTCGCGGATTTTTGTTTATCACGGGTGGTCCTGGAACGGAACCCCCCCCATATATTAGGGATCACTGTAGTGTTATTAGAGGACAGTTGTAGTGACAGTCAGGATCATCAACATTACAAAATAGATCATTATGACTGTATAAATCAGGGACCTGTGAGCATTTATGCACAAATTGTTATTACAATAAAAGATGCAATACGCCGTATGGACTAAAAGTATTGAGACACACTTCTTAATTAGTGAATTCAGGTGCTTCCTTCAGTCTAATTGCCATAGGTGAAAAAAAAAAAGAAATTAAACACTTAGTCATGCAGTCTGTTACAAATGTTTGTGAAAGACTGGGTGGTTCTAAAAAGCTCACTGAATTTGAGCATAGGACTGTAATAGGACGCCACAATAGGATGTGAGTTCATGAAAATATACTCCGCGATTAAGAGTGGAAGCATTTAGAAACCACAGCGGCTCAGCCACAAAGTGGCAAACCACGTAAAGATACAGAGCGGGGCTGCGGTGACTCAAGAACTGCACATCAGCACAAAAACTTAGACTAGAGCTTCATGGTATGGGTTTCCTTGTCCGAGGAGATGCATGCAAGCCTTACATTCCCAAGCACAATGCCATGTGTCGCTTGAAATGGTGTAAAGCACACTGCCACTAAACTGGAGCAGCGGAAACGTGTTCTTGGAGGGACAAATCATGCTTCTCTAGCTAGCAGTCTGATACATTTGGAACAATTATTTGTATTTTGTAATGGACCTTTGAGTTACTACAAACTTGGTGGATTGTACCATTTCATGTTTTATCCCGGCAATAATATTTAGACTAATGTATTCCGTTTTAAATATGAAGCTGTTCAATTGATCTTACTATCAGTACTAACAGTGCAACTCGCACTCTGTTAGATGCAACTGTTCTTCCTTAGACCTGATGTACATTTACATTTACGGCACTTAGCAGGCACCCTTATCCAGAGCCACTTACATCAGTCTTACAAACAGTCTTACAATTCAAGCAATGGTGGCTTAAGGTCCTTGAATAAGGGCCCAAATGTGGCAGCTTGGTAGAGGTGGGATTTAAACCCAGGAAGATCAGGTCCAGTACCTTAACCGCTAAGCCATTTATATTCATAGCTCAGCACTTCCAACAGCTCATAGCTTGCAATAAAATTTCAGCAATAAACTTCAAACTTCAAAACTCCTTGCACATATTTTTTTTCCATATCTTACTCTGTCTAGCTGTACATTTTGTTAGCATTACGTATCATCAGTACACCATATGGTTTTCGTACAAGCCAATCGTGATCGTGAATAAACTCACAAACAAGTTCTTTCATTCTTGCACATTATAATGCAGGCCATTAAATGACCTAGAGTCACCCAAGTTGTCATGGTGATGAAACAGTAGCATCCCATGCTCCTTACGTCACCAGTTCGTGCTGGTGCTGGAACATAAATAAAGCTGCAGACCACACACAGCGGAAAAGCCCATTTTCAAGTTAAACAGCAACAAACTTTATGTCAGTGGAGAAAGATTTGCAGACAGGCAGAAGATTATGAGCCAATTTTACAGCTTGCCCACCGGCCCAGAGATCTAGAGAACCAGCAACACTGGCTTTGGCTCGGATCAAGCCCAGCTGACATGGAGTTAAGATTTATAAGTGCATCCAATCAGGTTGCGCTGTGCCCTGTCCCAGTAACGGGCCTTGATTTAGCATGTGACAGTGTGATGGTGACTGGCTCAGACTGTATGTCTGCTGCCGCTCTGCATTCCATGGGCTTCTAAATAATGGAGGTCAGGCAGGACACTAGCCCCCGACAGTATCGTTTATGAAACACAGCAGGTCGGGATGCTGCAATACTCAGAGTATAAAAGCTAATATAAAAGAATGGGTAAATTATGAGCTACTAATAGTGTTTTCAGTTCTGCTGAAGTGACGAACAAGTTAATAACAAGTGGACGACGTGTGGACTACAACCTCTAATTACAATAAGTCTGGGGAATCAAAGGAACAGTGCTTCTAACCTGTAGGTTAAGTGGCCCAAATAAGATTTTCTTTCCTCATACTTAAAACAAAATGTAAAATGGTCCATGTGACTTTGATCCAAATCCAACTTGGCATTAAACATCATTTAGTTCATTTGTAAACAATCAGGGCAGCACGCTGGTTCGGTGGGTAGCACCACTGCCTCACAGCAAGAAGGTCCCGGGTTCAAATCCCAGGGTGGAGCGGTCTGGGTCCTTTCTCTGTGGAGTCTGAATGTCGTCCCAGTGTCTGCGTGGGTTTACTCCGGGCACTCCTCCCACAGTCCAAAGAGATGTGTGTTAGGTTAATTGGTGTCTCCAAAGTGGCCCTTAGTGTGTGATGTATGTGTGTGCGTGTGCCCTAAGATGTATTGGCGCTCCATCTAGGGTTGTTCCTGCCCTTGCACTAAGAGTTGCACCGGCTGGCCCGCGACCCAGTGTGGATTAAGCGGAAGATAATTGATGGATGAATGAATGAAAACAATTGGCACCATTACTGGTGCTGGTGCTGTAACTAATTCTGCTATAGATCCTAAAACAACAGGGTACTGTCTGCCTGTGGTTTCTCTAAAAATATCTAAAACATGATCTAATAAGAGACAACATGTAAATAAGAGTAAGGCGCATTCTGGGAGTCCTTAATTCTGGAAACTCATCGACAGAGAATAGCACGGCCAGCTGGAGGATAACAAAAGAGCTTTGTTGACACTGTTTTACATTTCAGATACCCGTTTTTGATTGTTTACTCCAGCGCCATGTTACCCTGGTTTGTTTGAATGGATTTTGAGATTACATATGAAAATGAAGAACGAAGGAAAATGAAAGAGTAGCCTTCTACGCAAAGCTGAGCACTTCATCTGGCAATATGTGCGCAGCATCTGGCGATGTTTAATGTCACCCCGCAGATGCCGCCAGCCACTCACAGCTGATCTCTCACCCAGTGATGTAGATCTGGGCGGCGTGCTCTACCAGGTATCTCCCTGTGTATGCAAACAGAGGGCACTAGAGCAAAATGTATCCTAATTAAAGAGCCCAGATTAGTAGCTAACCATCTTTTGGCTCTGGAAACTCTTTAAAATTGATCACATATCTTACTGGGTGGATGTACCTGACAGCCCAGGAACAACACCACCCCTACTCCACCATCCTTCACCCTCCTGTTCATGACCGTTAAGCTAATCATTATACTGTGCATCTTTCCAACCAGTTATGCCAGGTCCAGCTCATACTGCCTGAAGGATGCCACTGTCCTCTAGAGGGTGAACTTTTCTTTTTGCTCAGGCCAAGTCCGGAGAGATCTCATCTCTAGCGCAGGGGTTAAGGAACAG
Organism: Parotocinclus spilosoma; assembly: GCA_033117975.1. Lineage (NCBI taxonomy): Eukaryota > Metazoa > Chordata > Actinopteri > Siluriformes > Loricariidae > Parotocinclus > Parotocinclus spilosoma. Next base: position 4,512,103 of record JAVSBV010000002.1, read on the forward strand.
ACCGGATGCCTACTAATCACAGCGGTGATCGGAGCAGGACTCAGGAGGACAGACGGCATTTAATAATGGCCAACCAGCTGTTACAGTGCTGGACACAGCTTTTTCTCTCCCTCTCCCTGTCTCCCTTTTGCTTTCTCCTCACACAGCCTCTCTCATGTATTTTTACACCTCCAGCACCCCTACTTGTTTTCAGCAGGACACAAATATACTGACAGAAAGTCACCTCAGAGTGTCATAGGCTATATTCAAGGTGCTTTGTCAAAAAATAATACAGGAAGTTGAGGAGAACTACATGTAGGTGGCTAAAGCCCTTGTGTTATAAATGCACCAGAGTGAATGAAAGTGATATAGAAAATAGCATCTATTAGGGTAGCTTTGGGCACACTGATTAGAAACACTATTAATCAGACTCGCTGTTTCTGAATACACTTCTTCCTCTTGCGTAGCTCTTTCTCCTACTTCCAGGAATCTTTCATAAATCTGAAAACTAATTTTTTTTCAGGGTTTTTTTCCTGCTCAAAGCCAAATCACAAATTAGTGTAATCGAGATGGGTGTGCTCAGAATGTGCAATTTATGATATATTGCGCAATGAACACAATCATCATAACAAAACGTTTTGCTGGATATGGAGTGTACATGGTATTCTTCTGAATCATGTACCTACACTTCATCAATCATTAGCACAAACAACTGCACAGCAGCCATTACACAAAATAAAAGAAGAGCTCAGAAAGCAAAATGTAACCAAACAGGAATACGATGTCAGAATTGAGCATAAGCACGTGCATGCGTTCAGACCGTTAAGTTCCGAGATGAACAGTACATTTACATAAAGTACCAGTTCTGAAGCAAGAAATTAAATATTCAATAATTCATCCACATTACACCAATTTAGTTGAAATATTATGACATTATGCATTAAGATTATGACCCATCCCTACATTTTAACATTTATAATTTTCTCACAAGTAACACTGTATTCATTACTCAGTTCTGGCGAAACACCATTTTATTGGCAGTTACAACAAACTCACAGGGAGTCACACTAAGGCTAAAAAGGAAAGGACCGTGAACAATCAGAATAAATCAATAAATAAATAAAAACATGACAAATTATTTGACTGGATGGTGAAATATATGGTGAGTCAGCAGTCGCAGGACACACTTTTAAACCCACTTGCAGAAACAAAAGGGGAAATGGCATCTCTGTCATTTTACCCCAGCAAGAAATGGGGGCCTATATTTCAGGCTATGTCCGGAACATGGTCGCCATCTTGAAAACCATATTGGATCAAGGACAAGCTTTTCCAACGGGATGGTGGTCATGTAGCATACCAAACCTAACATCTCAGAAATCAACTGCAGATTTGCATTATCTAGTTCAAACTTTTGTTGTTTGTTACAAGTAACTGAGAATAGAGTGATGATTCTGATGTCCAGGGAACGCAACTGCTGTATAATAGCAACAGACTTGAACAACCAACACCGAGAAAGATCACCAGTTTTACACAGCACTGTTACATCATTCATAACCAAATTCTGAGAAAGCAGGACTGTGGACGAGAAGCCATTTATTGACTCAACCTGTATAATCTAAAAGTAAGAGAAAGCCAAAAAAAAAAAAAAGCAAAAACAATTCTCAGAGATTGTTAGTATTTTGGTCTCTTATTATATAACGATTTAACGCTTAGATCAGTGGAAAGCCAATGCCGTTTTAAGAGAGTTTTGCTGCTTAAATGATCCTGCCCTGGCACCATGCTGGTAAAAATGTAAAGTTAACCCAAGTCGTCTTCTGTGTTTTACATGCTGCTGTGGCATAAAGGGTTCCATTCCCATGCTTTTATGTTTCCATCCGTCACTGCATTCTTCACGTGTTTGGAACTTACAAAGAAAGGAAGTATGTGAACTCTCCAGGAAACTGAGTGGACTTGATTTTGACTTCCCACTTGTTCTGTGGGACTGCGTAGTATTTCCTAGCTAACAGATCACTTCCTGAACTTTTGAAAGCCAAATCGCTTCATTTTGCCTGGTTCCTGTTCTCTTTGATGAAGTGTGTGCAGATCAACCTATACACAGCCAAACCTTCTGAGATCAGGAGTTGTTATAACCCACATCTACAGCTCATAGTGACTCCAAAAAACTGAAAGTAGCACAACATGAGAAGAATGAATTTTAATTATTTGCCCATTGCATTTAATATGTAATTACTTTGCATTCAGTGCATTTAATTGCATTTGAATATTATTAAGTTGACTTGACAAGAACAATCTAATTAATGCCTTACTCTTCCATGTGTTCTCACACACACACACACACACACACACACACACACACACACACACACACACACACACACACACACACACACAC
>JAVSBV010000002.1:4514573-4560229 GCA_033117975.1 Parotocinclus spilosoma
CACACACACACACACACACACACACACACACACACACACACACACACACACACACACACACACACACACACCCCCACTGGGAATTCTGCTGTAACCATTAGCAAAAGAGTATACAGAGACTGCACTTATGTGACCACGTAGCAATACAATCATTACAGAACTGTTATAAATAAAACAGCAGTGCCCTGTACTTAATGCATTTTAAGAATGGGCTCATCTATAGGAATAGACTGCTGTTAAACTGTGCTAAACTGCGCTTTGAAGTATTAACTGCTTTCGACAAAATGCTTTGCGTTTTTAGTTATTTCTTATTATCTCACGGAATCTGCCATCTCACAGTAACGAGAATGGTCATATATATGATAATTATACAGTAATTATAGCAATTCTGTTGTCTATAGTTTAATAGTGCTATATACTCTATGGCAGTAGGAAAGAGCATACATGTGCTTTGCACAACCCAGGCTATTAAAATAAACTTTATTTACTATCACATTAATTTTGTACAATCACAGCTCAGTAAGCACAATTATATTCTCATAATAATTAACTCACAAATCATTTCAGTTATCATTTTCAAAACCACCAATACTATTACATATCTAACAATTGACAGTGTGTAGGACGAATGATCTATATTTATAAATAACTGAGGACCTTTAGGAATCAGCCCAAAGTACACTCCTCTCCCCCGGCCCTCAAGTGGATTAAGAGGATTAAATCAGCTCCACGTATACTACATGAATGTGTCTCATTTTTTAGCAAGATAAAAATTAAACAAGCATGTCAAATAGTGACATAAAAGAAAAATGACATTTCTATTACAAACAGATGTTATAATCATGCAGAACGAATCCTTTACCTGTCACTTCAGTGCAGTAGGGCAAACAGTTGTACCTCGTTTACAATTAGACCTGTTTCTATTTAAAATAGCAAACTGAAAGTGGATCCTTGTATTCTAAGTATTCAGAAGAGAGATTTGTTTATACACCATTCTAGTTTTGCGTTTCTGGTACCAAAAGTCAGGAGCATGTGGATGACAACATGGCTGCTCGGGCTGATTGTGATGCACTGTGGTGACCTTTGTTTTGGTCCATGGGAATGTCCCCAGTATCCCTGCACTCTGCTTATGGTAGCCTGGCCTGTGCCACTGCAGATGCTGCAGGTAGACTGCTGGGGAACTGGCACACTAAGAAAGGTGAAATCTTTTACATACGGATAAAAGGCTAACCTGCTTTCCAATTACTACACATGTAGTTAATTAACACGTTCAGCTATCAGCAAATAACATACCAATGCACTGTGTAAATACAGCATTGAGAGCATGGGTCAGTTCTATCCTGGGATAGCTACTTTATATGGACAAAATATGGAGAGGCAGGGGAAATCACCCCCATTCCTTATTCTCCAAAATGTAAAAACTGAACACCCCAGGGCCGATGTGATCACGTGACCTACAAGGAATCTGTTCTCTACTAAGAAAATAATTTGTGGTGCACATCTTCAACTAGAATTAGCAAACTGGAATGATATTATAAACACCAGATGATTATTCTGATTCTACTCTATTGAAACTACTCAGTTAGAACTTACTGCTGTTAAATTCACAAAACGTATTTTTATATATATTTTTTTTATATATTTTTTTATATATTTACTTTTGATTTTTCTCTTAATAGTAGCCCCTTAGCATTTTCACTAACCAAACGTCACCACTCAAATGTAATATGTATTAAAAGTCAAAGTCAATTTTATTTCCATAGCGCTTTTTACAATGGAGCATTGTCTCAAAGCAGCTTTACAATATTACAATTTCTTAAAACGCCAATCCCAAATTGAGCAAGCTTAGGGCGACAGTGCAAAGGAAAAACTCCATGATTATAGAAGGAAGAAACCTTGGGAGGAGTAACACTCAATAACGGGCCCATCCTCCTTGGGTGGCCTAGATGCGAATTGAAATAATTAAGTTGTAGTAATAGAAAAATTAAGTCAATAACACAATTTAAATCAAGAATAAAATTTAAATTGGTAAATAAGCAGATTTAAGATAATGAGTCCTCAGCGGTAAGTTATTGGAGGCACATCGTCTCCTAATAATTAAATGACTACAAGCAGATCGTCTATTAGTCTATTTTATAAATGTGAAACAGAGTGCATTGTTGAATTCATTGATCTTAAGTAACTATAACAATTAATTTACTGTACACAACCTAAAAGATTATATATTTATAGGCATTTCATATTCATGCTGTTCTCTATAATTGGTGATAAAAGTAATACATAATGAGATATCAACCATCATTGTCATCAGGACCAAAGCATCTCCCAGAAAGAGTAAATTAAAGGTGTAAAAACACCATGAGTAACACAGAGAGCTTTTAAAACACCTATTAATAGCCCTAGATAAACTAATAAACAGCAAAGGGCACGGGAAAGTACAGGTACCTATATATTATTTAAGCCACACACATTCATGTGCAGTACCATAGTACCATATGATTATATTGCAGTGTAATTGGTAAATAATCATGCAGAAATGCATGCCATGGCTTGGATATCCCTCACTAAGAATTAACATTAAAAGACTGTTTACATTAAGGCATTTAACAGATGATACTATACAGCACGACTAACAATTGAAACAATCTTATAAATTACAAATCAAGCAATTGTTGGCTAAGGGACTTGCTCGATAGCTCAACAGTAGAAACCATGGACCTTCTGGTCCATAGTCCAACCACTGTCACCACAATCCACATTTGGATGTTCTAATATGATTGAGAATAAGTGTAAGACAGCCAATCCTGGACTACAGTGCCGAATCAGACACGGTCAGATTTTTGACACATTTTCACTCAGTGTTGAAATGCTTATTTTTTAAAATCACTTACATAACTATGTAGAAATATATCAAGACTACATAACTGACTATGAATTTGAGCTGCTTGTGCTTTTTTGGTTGTTTCTTGATTATATTTGTCCAAGTACGTCATGGTAGTTATAGTCAATTCCCGTTTAGCTTATTCTGTGATTTTTAAAGGTTCTGTCGTAACTACATTTCCTATCACATTAATTACTAAATAACACGATGTAAGATGAGTAGCTGAATATTTTAGCAGTGTTTTTAGCACTGGTGTCACCTGCTTAAAATATTTAGCATCCCTGCACCTGACGTGACACGAAACTGGCAATAACATCATCAATACACAAAAACGCACCTTCCATTTATGTAACCCAGAGTGTCATAATATATAGCAGATTAGGTGTAGAGAAGCCAAAGTATAGCAAACAGGACTAGGCCACTGGGCTGTTATCAGCCTTTCCCATGCAAACCCTACTTATATTCCCCTCTTAATTCCCCAGCACACAGCACGCTTTCCAGATGGGCCCCAAGCCTCATGGCCTGCCAGCAACAGCTTGCGCCATGTTTGTGAAACAAAGATGACAGATTAAATATCATGTGCTGTGCAGAGGGGATGGAGGAAGAGAACATAATTCGGAGTTGCTTGCTTCCTAGTCCAGACCTGAGTGGACCTGAGTGAAAATGGAATCATCAAGGTGGAGGATTGAGATGCTCCCAAAAATAAGGTTCTCTACCGTCGTGTGTGAAGAAGGTCACCATGCCTTACTCGCCTTCACATACGAACAAGCTGTCATTGTTTATCAGTGATAACCCGAGAGTACCCCACCAAACCACTCTGCTTAATTACAGAGCATAATCAAATGGCTAACTTAAATTATGCCCTTGTACTTCAATTTATGGCTTTCTTCATAATAAAAAAACATTATTTTTTTATGCCACTAATTTAGAGAACATCAATCGATTTTTGAAAAGACCAAATTTAAACATCTTTTTCAATTAACTCAATGTCACTGACATCGACCAGCTCAATTTTCACTAGTTATCATTGGTTTGCCACAGCTCCTACAGCTCAGTGGGTAGAGCCAGCTGTGAGGACAACAGTTATTTAGTGCCTGTGTTCAGATCCTGAGTGTAGATGCAACAACATCAGGTGGTGTGTTTACCACCCGAGAACCCTGCACTGGACTGGTATGGTAAAACAAATTTTTTTTCCTTAGCTTTATTAATATTTCGGTTAATATTTGCACATTTTAAACTTGTGTTGTCAGGGCCAGGTCCGACTGACTTAATTCCCAGAGAAGACAGGGTCCATCGCAGGGCTGGGTTAAATACTATTAGAACTGCCAATAAAACTAATTAATACAACGTATATTGTGTAATTTTTTTTTTTGTTAGTTTCTTTTTTTTTTAATCCATGTTTATTTTTTCCAAGCATTACGATTAACCCCTGCCTTTCCTTGTCAGGGGTGTCTGAGAGGACCTAAAGCCTAACCTGGAACTCGCAGGTGCACAGGTTTGGTATTTACTGGGTACTAGGTAGTGTGCCAATCCATTACAGGGTTCACAACTTAAAATTATTATTGAAAAACAAAAGAGTTTACTTCCATTCTATTGCAATTTGATTAATTAGATTTTAATCAAACGCATTGGTGTTGACTTCGTGATCTGTGAATGCTCAATACTCAGAGTAATCACTAAAGATTTTTTTTTTAAATGCCATTACATAAACATAAATAATTGTGCAGCCCTAGGTTATGTTATAGCGTGCCATACTAAAAACCACACACATTCAACCTCCCAGCTTATGAAGCTCCAAACACGCTAATTAGGTGTTGAGGTATTTGGAAGTTCTCCTTAAACCATACATTTAAATTATTAAAAAAGGAAAACCTTACACAGTAAACGCAAGCTAATATTGAGAACTCTGCAAAAGCAAAGTGCTGTCTCAGTCTCAGCCATGAGGATCTTACACTTGAGGTCGCATGCTCTTAAAAATCATGAGGCCTTTGGAAACTTTATTGCTGTAGATCTTTTCACTATGGTGATATAAGAACTCTTGGTTAATTAATCTAATTAATCAAACTTGAATTATTTAAGCAAAGAAATAAACATGTGCATCAACTTGTCAATGAAACAATAGGCCGTAGAACAACAAGTCTTTTTTAATACCATCTGTGACCTCTTTAGAGAAAACAGCCGTTCTGTTACAGTGTGTTTCTCACCAGCCGTACAAGCAGCCAGACAAGCTGAGCTGCTTCCCTAAGGGCAAAAACACTTGCGTGTGCAATTCCCCAGGGGGTTCGAGCAATAGTTACTGTACAATCCTTCCCCATGGAGAGCACCACCCAGAATAAAGTAGAAATAAACAGATCAATGCCTCATGCTGTTCTGATAACTGAGAACATGCATTCACATTACACATCACCTCAATCATCCCATTGATTGCTTTACATGCACTGATGTTCTGCACAGATGTACTTGAGCCACTGGGAACACAATCAGAAGAACCAGAACAAGTCTGCCAGATGCATGATGACAAGATACCAACAACTGTTTTAGAGTCCAAGCTGCAAATTACACTGCAAATCTCATGCAAGTAGAAAGCAAATTTTGAGAAAATATGTTTCCATAATCTATCACTATGCAAAAATCCTGACGAGCGTCCTTGGTGAGTGAACTGATTCAGAGTATGGAGTAGCAGATAAAGTTTTTATGCAATGATTTTTTAACATTGTGGGTTTTTGGTTGTTTGTTTTTTTTATACCAGCTCAGCTATGCTCCGAATGTTCAGCTACCCTTCAGCATTGGACCAGCAACCTTTCAAAGGAATGTGCTGCCTTGCTCCACTGGTCCTGGAGAAAGCATTTGCTTATGCTTCACTCTTCCAGAGTGGTAGCAAGCATTCTGGACTTATTTATTAGATATGACTTTTGAACAAATAAACGTCCACAAAAGTAGCAGCATTGTGCTCTGTTCATATTTCTAATTTGGACGCTTCAAAAGTATAAAAGACACATTTCCACAAACAAAACCAAGCATCTACCAAAACATATCCATGTTCTTTTTCTTTGCTTCATTCTGCAATGTCCCGTATATGTCACACAAGGCGAGTTCCTGCAGTTCCTGATAATACAAGCCTAATACATACATAGTTCTTGCTCAGTATATCAGCAGAACTTGTTTCTTACAAGAAACCCTGACTGTGGAAAAAAGAAACTGTAGCAGGACTAATCTGCTCCAGACGGGGCTAACCCTCGTAAAAATGCGTGTTTAAATACACGGCAAAATGCACTAATATCCGACTTGCGTCTACTTACTCAAAGCACTTCAGCAGGTGGCTTGAAACCCATTGTAGCCATTTTTAAGTGTAAATGCTATCCATCTTCCTAAAACACTCGGCCATAACCCTCCCAAAATTTTATGACATAGCGTACTTTATCCATGACGTCCAGCAGTGCAATAAACAAACAAAAGAAAGGAAATGTAAAAATCTGTATTTGTAATTTGGACAGATTCCACTGCACAAAATAACCTAAAATATGACTCATTTTTCTCAAATGAATCTGTACATTGTTGCTGGACTTGTATTAAACATATTTAAATCCTGCCAACTTCAATTTTGGTCTTTTAAAGATTGGTGCTGCATCTTAATTAAAAGGATTACGAAAAGTTGATACTTAATGCAGCTACTATCTTTTGCCAATCAAAACACTAAAGAACACAGGAAGCACATGGTCCAGTGCTAAAAGCTGATTTAACTGTTATGCAGAAGACAGCGATTGGATTTCAGTCCGACTGATTTACAGCTGAAAGTGTAAATCCACGTTGTTCAACTTATCAGGATAAAATCTAGTTACAAGATGTAGGAACAGACCACGTGTAAATGGGGTCAAAAAGTAAAACGTTAATGAACACCCAATGTTTCCTTTCACAAGCCTGAAGATGACACAGCTGAGCCTGTTGGCTTAGTTGAGTTCCAGATTTCAAGCAGTTAGAAAGGTAATAATTTAGAAGTGCCACAAAAGTATGCTACAGAAATCAGTTACTTCTTCGTGGTAAACAGCAAACAAAGATTTGCTTGAGATATGGGTGCTAGAGCAGCAGCTATGATATGCACTGCGCTGTCCTGTTTATCCTGTGTACATTCTTCACTTTTAAGTTAACTGCTTCAGATTAAATGTACAACATTAATCATTAACACATACTGTCATTTTATGGATCAACAAAAAGCAGACATTATTCGGACATCCTGACCTACTCAACTCATTTAGTCCTGAATCGTTACGGATGTGGAAAAAAAGAGACAAACTTTTGTCTTCGTGTGGTTTGTGTTGGACAGAAGGCATAGCAGGTCCTGTGCAGGTAGGTTGCACAAACACACAGGACAGGCCTGGCCAGAAAGACACCCTGTCTTTTGCCTTTCATTTACAAACCCTCAGGCAGTACAGCATGGCACAGCACTTGTAAAGAAAACAAATGGTTGTACTGTTTGTGAGTTGGGATTGGGGGGGGGGGGATACTGCAGTATTTCATGAAGATATCAAAACATACGAATCTATATAATATTGCCAGAGTTCCAAATAAACAGTAATAATATTTTTTGCCTGGTGAACTAATAGTTACTAAACAGAAACACCAGATGCATGGATGGAAGCTGCATGGGAACTACAAATCTAATGGTTGGTCAGATGTTGGATGTAAACCCAAGACGACTTCAGTATTGGTATTGACTTCTGGCAAATTCTTCAGTGTTATACACACAGTACAATATTTAAAGGAAACCTATATTATTGATGCCTTGCACTGGGGTAGTTTGTCTAGCTGACTAAATATAGACACCTTCCTGCAACAGGATTGTCATTAAAAGGATCCCACAATTAATAAATGTCTTTATGTTGATGAGAAAGTATCACGCTGAGTGTCGCATTATCCTGAGTGTAATCAATTTGCTTTAGTTTTAATGAAAGGGTTAACTGGTGACGAACTGGCTGACCCCTCAATACCAAAGCAGTGGAGAAACAATTGAAAAATTAGGGGTGCAAAAACTACCAACAACAAGACTTTCCGTTGCCTCCTCTTTTCTCATTACCATGTGAATCGCCATTCATTCGTTCATTTATGTTCCATTATATCCTCATGAGAGGCTGTTACTATGGGTCCTGCTCAGCAAGAGCTGCAAATTGTAGTTTCTGTGAAGATTTAATGTCCGACTGAGAAAGAGGGGGAAAACGGCATTCTTTCATTTGTACGTTTACTTCTGTTTAAAAGATGTCGCTTTGACTCAAGTGAAGATAGGTGTGTTAGTGGCCTGTAGGGCACAAGTGAGCCAGGGCATGCAGGAAGAGTGGAGGAGGGGGTAATGATTGAAGAGGGAGAAGTACAGCTGGCCCTCTCAGACTCGCCATTCCCACACTCTCATTCCAATAGGCCAGTCTGTACTGCTATAACCTAATTCACTCTTTCCCTAATTAACATCTCATCTGCATAACTTGTTGCACTCCCCTTCCTCCTTGTACCCCTAAAAACAATGAAGCCTCAATGAAGAAGCTTAATACTAAGTGTCTCGTCAAGATAAAAAGCAATCTGCACTCTTTATGATGACCCAGACCACTCCCCAACCCCCCAGCAAATTAAGCCAGGACTTGCAGACCAAGTCGGTGCTCTCGGTTTCTGCATTGTAAAGTATACAAGCATATAAAGCAAATACACAAAAATATTTTAAAAAGAAAGAGCTCAGGTTGACGGCCTGGCCTACAAATTCCCCAGACCCCAAACCAATCAAGCATTTATGGGACGTTTTGGACAAACCACCCCAGAGCCATGGATGATTTAAATGATCTGCAGCCAAAATCTTGATGACAGTAGGTACAGGACACCTTCATATGTCTTGTACCTCGATGGGTCACAGCCTTGGCAGCATGAGGGGCATTTGCACAATATTAGGCAGGAAGTTTTAAAGGTTTGGCTGATCTATATAACTAAAGTTCAACGCAATATTGTGCAAACACAAAAAGCCACAACAACATACAAATGAATCACTGCGGGATATTTATAACAGTGCTTGTAACACCTAAGATGCGAAAACTTCAGCAAAAATATAAGGACGTCTTTTCTAATCAGTAGCTTGAGCTAGTTTACAGTAAGATGTAGAAGTTTAAAGAATACAGTGACTTTCAACATGGCATTGCCATAGACTGCCACCTTTCCATAGGTCAAACTGTAAGCTTTTTGCCATGGTAGCATTGTCCCGGTTAGCTGCTAATGCCGTAATCGTAAAACATCAGATGCCTTCACAGCTGGTATGGTGACGCCTCCTACCAGCAACAGAAGAACTTCTGCTCTGCTTGTGACTGATGCTGCTATAACACTGATGTTATTGTGAAGTGGAAATGTCTAGAAGAAACAATGGACCAGCTATAAAGCAGCAGTCAAAACAAGCTCACAGAAAGTGATCGCCAAGTGCTGAAATACCCAGTGAAGGAAAATGCTTTGGTTCAATCCTGACCCTGGCCTCCACCGATCTGCCTGTACTTCCTGTGGTTGCATGGGTTCTCTCTGTGTACTCCTGTCTCTGTGTTTCCTCCCACATTCCTAAGACATGCATGTTAGGTTAATTGGTGTTTTCAATGGTGCTTCTTTCAAATAGCAAGCATCAGACTTTTATGATAAGACCATCCTCATACTCATGATGAGAGGAACTTGGCCATTTTGCTAATCTATTTAGCATCTTTGCTGGCTCTTTGAACAGCTGATGGGGCCTCTGTTGCAGAGGCAGCAAGATGATCCCCAACCATTTGACTTTCTTTAAATATGGCAAATTGCCCAAAAAAGGTCAAAACTCTAACTCATGTCTCTACGGTGATAGGTTAGTGCATTTGACCAGTGCCTCTCCTGAGTGCTATGGAAATCTTAATTTGTATACATTTTGTTATACAATCTAGTGGCAAATAGCAATATTATAGTATTTGAGTGGTATTATAAATATTGTAGAGGTGATATTTATAGTACCCATCCTTATATACGCATACTAAAACTCATAAATTATCAGCAATATTTTTTATGTTTAGAACAAAGCGCATTCCTAAACACAAGCCTAATCACGTTGCGCTTTATATACAGTGGTGCCAGAATGAGCCTGTGCTTTCTGGCGTCCTAACTTTTTTTTGTTTGTTTTTGCCATCAGAGAGCAGAGGAGGCTTTAGCTGAGAGGGGAAATATGCAGTATGTAAGTGGAGTGTGCTTTGCTGAAGATGTAAACCAGATGTGGAGTGCTCCATCACTGGCATGGTATCATATTCTGCCTTGACATGACAAGACCACACTCACTCGCACTCCAGTTCGTGAGCTCACAATAGGCACAGCCTTCCAGATAGGACGGAAAAAACCCAATCTTAAGGCTTTAAGATATGAATATAGTAAACGTCAGAAATTCGAAAATGCTTAATCCTGGCATGAATAAGCTCTGTCTTTTGTGTGGCGGTGTCTTCAAAACAGAAGAGCATTGATCAGTTCTTAAGTCAAAACCACTACAATTAACCTGTGTTACTTCTGACACTGCATTATGTTTTGTTTGGTCCCGCCGCTTTCCTGTCTGTCCACAGACATTTCCAAACTGGCACAACTAGCCCAAAAGGTTAGTCGCTCCAGTTTTAATGTGCACTTGCCCACTGTACGCATAATTAATTGAGTTGACAAAGATATTGAAGATTGAATTGTCAGAGATGAAATGCGAACAGTTTGAAATCCAGTCGAGTTTACGGCACAGTATCAATTTCAATCATTTGGAACTGATCTCAGCCGAGGTGCCATTTTTTGATGCTGGAATGAACACATTTGAAGATATTACATCTACCCCTCGTGACCACCCTCCTCCCTCCTCCTGTTCCCCCTCCTTCTCCACCTTTGAAAGCATGTGGTGACCCAGGATTGTGTAAAATGGGGGGCAAATGAATTGCTCAGGCACTTGAGCTCCACTCGCTATTACAGTGAGCTGCCCTACCTGTGTTGAGTCAGCAGTGTGCTCACTCTATCCGTCTAATGGACAGCGCTGGAATTTAATTAGCAAGAAGCCGCAGAGTGGGAGCCTGAAGATTACCTCGGACAAGAGGAGCGACGCAGCAGCGTTTGGCTCCGTGTGTGTGTGTGTGTGCGCTGTAGACAGGATATATCAGACAGATTGCTTGCATCTTCCTTGTTACATATCCACTGAGGCTAGGAATGTCCATGTGATTACAGTACGGATAAAATAAAACGTATTTATCTAGAGGAAATAAGAGGAAAGTTCATAGAGCTGAATCGCCTTTTTGTTGCAGGGCACTTCTTAAGCAATTGGGCATATACATTTTTGTCTTGAACTGGCCCTAAGAATTGCAGTGGGTTGACAATGGATAAATTGCTGCCTAATTTAATCTGCCAACATTTAGAAAAATAGATTTTGGCTGATGTAGCAAAGAGTCTTTATAGTTCTCAGAGGGTTGTTCAAGGGGGGATGACCACAGAAAAAGTACCAGCCATCCAAATAGCCTCTAAAAAAGCTTTTTCCGAACAGAATATTCAATGTTTTATTTCATGTGTAATGTTTTTGAAGACAGATCCAATAAATGCGCCTAGAAATAGTAAAAACATTTGGGAAAGGAGAGTCAAAAAAAGTTCAACGAACAGGCAATGATTAAAGTGATAGTAGGAGATGTAATTTAGCTTGTTTGGTCACATAAAGAGGGTGTGTCATTGATCTGGCCACACAACACAGAGGTCTTGTGAGTAAATATGATTTGATCATGATTATACACTGCTCACAAAAATGAGGGGACATTTCAGAATGGGATATTTTATTTTGAAGTAACACCTAATCTTTGTGAGCAGTACATATAAGTAAACTTTATAATTCAATCTGCATGATACTTTTACACAGGGCAAAGCACCTTCTTTCAACCTGCTATTTAAAACCATGGGTGCAAAGGCCGTGTTTACTTTCCCCTACAGCAGCTATAGCTTTCTAGGAAAAGTTTCCCACACTGCAAAATTTCATAGATGACTAAATGAAACGAGAAATGTGTATTAGCACCTGGAGCCGAATCCGAAACCTTTCCTAATCAGAATAAGATGGGTTAGAGCAGGTCAAACATAAATAAATAGATGATGTCTTGAGGATTGTCCGTTATTCCGCTGCTAAAAGTTAAAAAAGCTACAGTGATTTGATCCGCACGTCAATAATACGAGCCAATCTCAACATCTCCAACTTCCACCGGAATCTTTTGACATAATCCGATAAAAGTAAGTGCCAACTCATGCTAGTGCCAGAGACGGTCTGTAGGTGTTTTTCAAAATACAGCAAACGTGGGAAGGTCCCCTTCTTCTCTACGACCAGAGCGAGCAGGCAGACTCCGACTCATCACTCAGCCCACGTAACAAAGGCAGGGGGGCGCGAACTGTGATTAGGGGTCTCACCAAGGAGTCTACTCATTCAAAACACACATGTGAGGAGAGGCTTCTCACCCATTCTTGTACAGATTTAACCAATTAGCTTCGTCACACAGCTCTGCGTTCCCAGATGGTTCACAGCTAATCAAGTGGCGCTTTTGTTTCGTCTGTGAAAACAGTTTTATTGTTGATGTGCAGGGAGAAACGAGGCTCGCCGCTGATGAAGAAGGCGCTTCTCAAGAAAGCTAACAAAGGTGGAAAAAGCAGAGGCTCATTCAAGATTCATGGGGCACCATATAGGAGGAAGCGTATTGATTACAAAAACGCTGGCATTTAAATGGAATTCAGATGCCTTCACAGCTGGTGTGGTGATGCCTCCTACCAGCAACTGAAGAACTTCTGCTCTGCTTATGACTGATGCCTCAATAATATTGAAAAGGTTGGAAAGAATGGGCCAGCATGGACCTTCAGATGGTTCAGAGGAGGTCTTGCAACTGCCAAAGCTTGTAATAAATGGTTTCAAAAATAGCAAGCGCTTTCCTAAAGTTCTCCATTATACAATATTGAATATCTGGGTGTCATTCTCGGGCATCTAAATTAGAGGTAGGAATTTAACACGGGACTGTAAAGAGTGCTCCAATTCCATGCCTACTCAATACTGATAAGTTAGTGAGTTTAGAAAGCTTATTAAATCAAAATGATCTGACATTTCAATAATGTACACACACAGCATAAAAAACAAATAATTAAGCTCTGGATATTGGACACAAACTGCCTAGCTAAATAACAGCCAGTAATTCTAGACTAATTATAAATCTAAACAACCAGTATAACCTGACAGAGGCCACTGTCTACTCATGGGGGTTGAATTCTAGTCTGGTAGTTTGGTAGTATGATTTCTGTATGTGTACCTAGCACCTAGTTTGCCCTTTCTGTTTGGTTGCATAATTGGCTTGGATCACTGGTATCACCATCACGTGCAATTAGGATGGAAAAACATGCATCTTTTTTGGTCCTGATTGTCATTTGGCCTCAGCTAACGCACGTCCAATTTTCGTTTAGAGGTACCGTTTTAACATTCGAAAAAAAACATAAGCCTGTCTGGATTCATTCAGATCAATGTCATTAAAATAGAAGACGTCGACTTTGGCAAATGGTATTTGTTTCACCATGTCAAGTAGTCATTTTCCACGCCAATCGCCAGTTTCACAAAAATGGACCTTAACCTTCTGACAGGTGAAGCATCTACAGAGTAGATATGTTCATCTTTCTTTTTCTTTCCACATTAGTTACTACAGATCAGCGTTACTGGGAAAAACACAGGACAAGAGTTCATGATAGAGATCATGCCCTGGATGGGACATCAGTCTTTAGCATTGTTGGCAAGGGTCACTGTTGCAAAGCCAAGATGATGAACTCCTGGCCTGGCCTCTCCTCTCTCAGACACAGTCAATCATAGCTGAGTCAGCAGTTGGAAGGCACAAGCAGAACTCGAACCTAGGTCATCATGATGGGGGGGGGGGGCTCGTGTCTGACCACTGCTATGACCATGAACATAAACAGTTATGCTGTAATACAGATACCTGAAACAAACTACTGTTAAACAAACAAGATAAAACTCACTAGTCTCACTAATTAACTAATTGAAGGACTGGACTAGCAGTTGATCACTATGATTCTGGCTCATTCCTATTTACCACAATTAGCAGGCAGCATGGTGGTTCGGCGAGTACAATCCCTGTGTGGAGTCTGCATGTCCTCCTTGTGTCTGCTTGGGTTTACTCTGGTTTTCTCCCACAGTCCAAAGAGGTGTGTTAGGTTAATACATTATACTAAATTGGCATTGACTTGAGTTTTTATATATAATTAGTTGTGATATGACCTTGTGTGTGTCGCTGAAATGGCCCCTGACGCCGATCGCAACGTTAAATAATCCAAACAAACAAACTACCTTTAGCCATAGTATGACATTTAAGCCCTGACCAACGCTTTTAGTGTGGTCTTAAAGCGTAGTCATGATAGCCACCAAACTAAATAACAAAATAAAGCCATTTCCGAGGCTTCTGTTTTGCATAGACTACACTAATATCCATGTTTCCTTATTTATTTATACTTCTTCAACTCAGACAGATGGAGAGGCTGAGGGCATTTCTGGGGATAAATAGTTTAATAATTTAAAGTCAGTTCCACACTTAGCCTGCAACCCCACCGCCACCCTTGTCCATTTTAATTATTAAAAACAACATCTGACAAAAATATACACCAAGAAAACAAAAGAAACAAACAAAAATGACAAGTAACCTTGGTTAAAGAGCAAACGCTTTGTTAGCAAATACATGCTTCGTAGTGTCCACCATCTGGAGGAAGTCCAGAAAGGGTTGGAGAGTTTCATAATGTATTCAAAACGCTGCTCCAGACTTAACTTGTTCAAACTCACAGAATTGCGGGTCGGCATTATTAAATTCAAAAGGCGTCTCACTTTGCTCTGCGCATAACTGCTGCGGTCCTATGACCGACAAAATCGACAGTTTGATGTGGAGGACAAAAGGATCTAAAGAGTTTTCTTGCTGAGACGCGAATATACCCCCCAAACTTTACAAAGAGGAATAGGTCGCCCACTCATTGCTCAGTTGTAGAAAGGGTTTCCCGAGTAACCAGGAAGCCAACATTCAAAGGCAGAAGGCTAAGTGACCTCCATTTAAAACAGTTAAGCTGCTGGTTAAAGAAAGAAAAGACTGGTCCAATTGTGGGGAATGGAAAGCCTAGATCGAAGCCACATTTAATAAAGGGTTTGCATGTGAATGTCTACTATAAAAAATAACCCATAAAAAAATAACCAAGTCTTTCTACTAAGTGCACTACAAATGATTATATCATTACTATTTAACAAAATAACCAATTGTGGGTTTGTCTTAGAGAATGTGTACTTTGGGATCTTTCTACGCAAGGGCAAGAGTCCATGTGAGTAGATTAATTGCACCCAGCATAGTAACTTATTTATTTATTTATTCCTTTGTGTTTACAAAGGAAGTACTTCCTGCAAACAACCACTTTGGTTCTGATGTTTACCCCAAACACACAACTGAGAGTTGAGAACACACCTGGACAAAAGCAGTCAACCACCAATGCTAAACAGTAAGCCAAAACTGTAAGAGCACGGTTCTAAATAATTTTGTACAGTGGAATACGGTTTGAAATGAGGCCATCATGGTAAACTGAGGAGCACTAAGAAAGACTTTAAATCATAAACCATGTTAAAGTAGGCAAAGTCATAGAGAAACTATGGTAAAGTGTGTAGAAAGTGTGGTAAATATTACGTCATAAATGTGACTTGCGTCATAAACGCGCATATAGAGGTCGTGAAATTTAATTAAATTGAGAGGATTTTAGAAAACAAGCACATGTCTGTTACGGCACAAAAAAATAAATCTGTTTAGAACTGAGGAGCAGATGGGCATAAAGGGGATGAAGACAGGAAAGCAAATGAGGCAACATATTCCTTATTAAAGGACTAATCACACACAGACATAGACACAGACGGGAAAAGTGAGAAGGTCCCGTTCTACATAGAACCCCGATCTTTCTTTTAGATTTCATTAACCATACGGTAGTTTATTTTTCACTTCTTTCACCATCTGTAGCAACTTTCCCCTACAGACTGGCACAGCTGTGTCGTTTCATGTCTATGCTCTCTTTTATATTCCCATACAAAATGGGTCTGCCACACAATGGTGTCCTGTGCCTCGACTGCTAGACCCGTGTTCACTCATCGCCAGAATAAGAGGTTTATTATGATACCGGGCCGTACATACCTATGTAAAACATTCAGATAGGGTGCTAGGATGGTGCCCTGGATAAATCCAGCACCGTAGGGAGGTTCCAGTTCCGGCAATACCTCCCGGTGCTCTACTACTTAGCCCATCAAACACTGACATGCACCTGTAGTAACAGAGAGCTGTGTGTGTGTGTGTGGTAAAAGTTAATTTTTAGAAATGAACACAAAATTATCTAGTTGACTATTTGTCATTTTAAATCCTACGGTCAATTAGTGTGGTGTGTGTAAAAAGGAATACATTTAGTTCAATATAACTAATTTTAAGGTTCGGTGGGTAGCACCGCTGCCTCGTAGCAAGAAGGTCTTTTCTGTATGGAGTCTGCATGTCCTCCCCTTCGTCTGCGTGGGTTTACTCCGGGTACTCCGGTTTCCCCCACAGTCCAAAGACATGCGTGTTAGGTTAATTGGTGTCTCTAAAAGTGGCCCTTTGTGTGTGACTGTGTGTGTGTGTGCCCTACAATGGATTGGCACCCCATCTAGGGCTGGTCCTGCCCTTGTTCCCAGAGTTGCCGGGTGAGCACCGACTGGCCTGCGACCCCATGTGGATTAAGCGGAAGATAATGAATGTATGAAAGAATGACTGAATAACAAGTTTATAGTTACTGTGAACCATGAATGTGTTTTACAAATAGTCAAGTCAGATTTATTTCTGTAGCGCTTCTTACCATGGAGCATTGTCTCAAAGCAGCTTTACAATATTAGATTACCTGTTAAGATCAGTGCCATATTGAGAAAGCCTAGGGTCAACAGTGGAAAGGAAAAACTGCCTAAATGTTATAAAGAAGAAACCTTAAGGGGACCAAGACTCAAAAGGCACTCAACCTCCTTGGGTGGCCTACATAAGAATTGTAAGAATTAAACAAATTTATCTATGCAAGAGTAAAAGTAAATATTGACAGATAAATAAAATATTACCAGAAACAGATGCATTCCCATATGCATAGACATTGGAGCGCTTCCTATGAAAACGCAGAAAGATTAAGTGCTGACAGACGGTGTCATCTCTGTACACACTAAAGAGTATATTATTCTTAATTTTGTTTACTTGTTTCTTTTTCTTGTGGGCAGATAAACAGGGTTAGGGGTTGGATCTGTGAAATACTTTATGTGAAAATAAATAAATATTTAAAGAAACAAAAATTGAGTCACTTGCATTTGTTGTCTGTCACATATATTAGACTATTTTTGTGCCAGGAGGTAATGCTGGCTCTATGCCGGCAACTACCATGAGTATATTTTGGACTTGTGGGAAACACGATTTCATCATGTGATTGGTTCTGATCGTCACATCATCCCAGCTGCAGCACATCTGAAACGTGTTTATACTTACTGATTTGATCTGTCAACCATATTCCCTGTGGCTTTGTCTCCTTATAGTCATTTGTTACATTTAAAAGCTGTTAGCTCATCGTCTATCCAAAGAAAAAAAGGTATCTGGCTGTGTGCCAGACTGCAGACTACACTACTGTAAATAGTGTATTATATGAATACACACAGCCTCTGGCTCGGTTTTGCAACAAATATCAAGTTTTTTACATAGGCAGTGTGCATTCACGCTCTGAATTTTCAACATGGATGAAAAGTCGACCTTTTACGTGCAGTTGCCTTTAGAAGAAAAAAAAAAAACCCTAGACCATTGAGATTCTCTGATCCCATTCAATGTACCTGAGCACGTTTAATCTGTGACAAGAGTAAAAAGGAATCTTATGCCTAGGCCACTAGGTTCAGTGCAAAATCACTTTTTTGCTTCTGGATTACAATCTAACCATGACACAACTAAATTAAGTCCTCATAAAGTCCTGATTCAACCCAGGTCTCCCGAAATAAAAGCACAGAAAAGGATCTCTCCCTACCGGCAGAACTTAAGACAATGGGACTCTTGTTAAATGGCATGCACACACAAAGGACCCATTCTCAGAAGTTAGCCACTGCTGCTGTTCTGAAATGTTAGAGATGTCTGATGCTGTGCTGAGTCTAGAACAGTTTGAGCTATTGGAAACGTCTTCATGCAGGTGGCAAGATGGATTGTACTTCTGACTGAGGGTACATTTACATAATTTAGCAGCTGCCCTTATCCAGAACGACTTACAATTCATACAGTCTTACAATCCAAGCAATTGTGGGTTAAGGGCCTTGCTCAGGACAGGAACCCAACTGTGGAAGCGGTGGGACTAGAACTCTGGACCTTCTGGTCCATAGCCCAGTACCTTAACCACTAGGCCACCACAGTCCCAACATGATAACTGTAAGAGTAGATGCACTGTCAGAGAAAATGTACTTTATGGGTAAATCAAATGGACATTTCTGTACAGCAATTTTAGTCTAATTTTGTTCTTTAATAATGTTTTTGAGTAACTATGTGTCACCAACCGATGATCGTTCTAAACACTGGAAGTACCACACACCACCTGCACATGATGAACATTACAATAAAATAAACAAATGTGATATATTCATAAATATTACATATAAACGGAACATATATACAGGCATTTCCTTATAGGTATTGAGATAAATATAAATAGCAGTTGGTTCGCTCCCTGTGATCTCACAGTTCGGGGCCTATTTCTCTCCCAGTGCCGGTGTGCTGAGGCGACTAAGAAGATAATACAGAACTAATTAGCAAAAAATCAGTGCACAGGGGGACAGCAGTGAGACCCACAGTGCAGGTGCACATACACACTCAAGCTCTTGCAAACACTGTGGTTACACACTTTTCCCTCACAGTATATATTGCAGCACTGTATACTGACTCATCACTCATACTAGACATGCACTGATTGTTTATCATCTGATCCCACTTACTCTGGGTATCGGCTCAGAGAAACAATACACTATCTGCTTTTTTAAAAACTTTTAGAAATACCTTATACCTCACTGTGTGCAACAGGAGGCTGTAATTAAAGCAAAGGAATAACACAAATGAAACAGGAAAAGTGTTACAACAACTCCTCTGGATAAAGCAACAGTTATAATTCAGTCTACTTAGAATCTACTCATAATTTATCATTATAATTCCAGTGGAAGCCTGTGTGATGTTTATGAAAGTGTATGATTAAATTTGTTCTATTCCATTTCGCTCTGCTACTTCTGCTCCTCCTTAAACTTAAACTTTAGCATCGCAAATATACTGCTTACAAAAATTATTGGATATTTCAAAATGAAACATCCCATAATGAAATTTCCCCTAAGTTTTGTGAGCACTGAATTGTGCTAATAACAGCAGTGTAAAACGTGTTTAGCCACCAGTGCTGCTTGTCTTTTTTCAAATTGAGAATTGAAAAAGAAAAAAGGCACCCTTAACTGAAAACTATTAAACTATTTACATAAAACTGATAATAATGCTAGGTTACAAAATAGTTTTTGTGCATGAAGCTGGCTATAATTTTTGGCTGACCTGTTTTTTTGTAATGCATCGCAACATAAAGAAATAATACTTGCTAAGTTGCGTGTAGAGCTGCAATGTCTAAAACGCAGTATCACATTTTTATTGGACACATCTTCAGATATCTGGCTTGTTTAATTACAAGTTACAAACTTGTGCATCCATAACACACACACACACACACACACACAAATATTTGCAAATCATGCAAATAAACAACCTGTTTTTTTGTTGTTTCATTAAAAAAGATACAACAAAGACACAACCTGAATGTTGTCATGGCAAGAAAGTAATCACAGAATTCTCCAATATTTTATATCCCTGTTACCTCTATGGCCTGTGATTTTAATTTGATTTAAATGCTGCCAAAGTGCTTTTGAGCAACCTGAATTAAAATGGTTTTAAATGCCTTGGTTGCATGTACACATGTCCTGCATATGCCTAATTCAGTAATAACTGACGTTCGGTGTCAGTCAGTGATTAACAGGAAAGAAAATGCAATGTTTAAAGAAAGCAATATAGAACGAGCTTATATATTGTAATCACAAATACAATCTAAATATGATGCAACAGTCATCATGCAATAAGCGCTCGTTTTTTTTCTCATTTGTGATGGTTGATATATAAAGTGCTGAGACTTGAGCCAGAAAATGTGTTTTGAATTTGCAGACTAAGATCGGCTCTGACAATACACATTAAACAAATTACACAAATTTACCCTGCAATCAGGCTTATGAGAATTTCGCTCGGCAAGGACACACGCTCACTGCTCACCGATGCTTCCTCCCTCCGCCCCCCTCCAGAGAACCGTATCTTTGTTTAATCAAATCGTACTGAAGAAAAAAAGAGCCCATATCCAGCAATTTTATAAGCGAAGCTGCTGAATCCTATCATTTGATCATGACTAGTCATTTAATGTTGGGTATTTTTCAGGCGGGATGCGAACAGAGCACTTAGTGTAAAGTGATTCATTCAGAGTTCACCTCAAATGTATTTTATCAATGAGCCCAAGTTCATTTTGTAATGAATGGTAATGGGTAAGCATGTGAGACTAGCTGTGTGTGTCTATGTGCGTGCGTTTGTGTGTGTGTGTAAAAAGCAGTGGGATTGAGCTGTTTCTTTCTGGGGTTTTTGTAGAAACCATACTGGTTGGTGGCATGTAGGAAACAAAAAGAATAACAGACAGAAGTGAGTGAAGCAGACTTAGGGTAGGGGGTCCCTACCCACAATGTGTACTGCTGTAACCACAACAAAGGCTGTGGTTCATCCCACAATAGTCTTAAATAGATCCAAATTATTGTTATTCTTTCGCCTGTGGAAGGAAAGGGAAACCCAAAACGACTGCTCAATACAGGCCGAAACACAGAACCAGTTACTCTCAGAAAACAGTAGTACAAGCTGCAAGCTATGTGCTACTAGCATATGGAGGTGTAAATAGTACTGAGTGAGCTACTCACTGATCCAACAGGATCCTCCCAAAAAAACAGACTTGCGCCCCCAAATTCAAGCACCAGTAAAATCTGTATTTAAAACCCCACAGGCAGAATTCTCATGTAAGATATGAATCCAGGACCTTGTAGTTATGCTGCCCCAAATATTGTTCAACCATGTCACCTTAAGTATCGGAATCACATCATATTGTTTATACAGTCACACTTCTTTCATTCGTTTTTATCTCGAGGTGTACCTAGCAGTTTAAACTATTATCATTCATGCAGTACAACTGTATAGCAGGAATTAAACCTCAAGTCTTGACAGAACATGAACACCTTAAGGATCATCATCAAAGCCAACTAATTTGGAAAGCAAATCTCACGCTGCAAATCTCTTTAAGAGCTCAGAGGTAAGTGGGTCAGCTGGCTTTGCAATCATTTACCATGCAAACAGTTCATCTGAACTAGTCCCCCAGGTCAGATAAGGTAAGAGCAATATAAATATAGTCTAGCTTCCCTGTAAATGTACACATAGGTCCAGACTGGGTTGTGTTATCTTTGAAAATCAGCAGTATCCTGACATTGTGCTAGCACAGTGAAAACAGACACATATCAGATGAAAATATTAACAATAAACAAGTGAAACTATAAGGGTTCCCATGCAGCAGTAAAACACACTTATAAGGTTTTGGATATGATTTAAATATAAGTAAGGGTACTGTTAACATTTAGGGAAACAGTCAGAAGACTGTTATGGTTGTTGAGACCTTTCACACTGTGTAAGGCTGGGTGTAAAAAACAGTATTGTAATACACACATACACACACACACGCGCTTACAAATCCACCTGTTATTATAGTTTTTTATAGAGTGATAGATAGATCGATAGATAGACAGATAGATATGGGTTAAACCTATGGGATTTCCTGTTATATTTTCTTTTTTTCCTTTTATTAGAGAAAAAAATTAGCGTGAACAGTGTAACAGTTAATGTCACATACCACATGGAGAACCACAGACTAATGAACCAAAGACACAACATATCATCCTTACAGAAACGCACATAACCACATAGATCTTCTATTTAAATGCAAGGTAGAATGTCCTTCAGAAGATGCCACGCGGCTTACCAGCTGTCCCGTCAATAAGCATGAGCATGAGCATACATCCAGACCCCCCACCATCAACAACCAGGGTCCGCACACAGAAACCACCAAACGGCAGCCACTATCCCCAGTCCATGAGCCATCAGACACCCGAATCACCGAATTCCTGTTATATTTTTACTAATATGCGACAGACAGACAGACAGGTGTACGCTGGTATTTCATATACGGAAAAAAGTGAAAATGACTAAAAAGTGGGCACGAATTTCTCATCAGTCAGCGGTGATATGATATGTATTGATGATATGAACACCAATACAAGTACTATGTGACATGACATCCATCATGAATATCACTGGAGAGAAGTAGGATGGCTTGAGGTTACACTCAAGGTGTGAATGGTGCACAAGCTAAAACTTATCGATTGATAACTTGAAATATTTCCCTTTAATGTTTTTGATCTAAAAACACAAAATAATTGGTTGGGCTCTAATACTATTACAGCCATTAAACCTGACTTAGACCTTCAGATCAGATAACTCAAACCTACACAAGTATTAGTAGTTTACATGTATCACATGATCGTGAAGCTTTTAATTCTTGTCATGACTTCATCGTAATTCTAAGCCAGCTAACAGCTAATCTGTACAAACAAAAGGTTTAACATGCAACACAAGCGGCGGTGTCTACCCCAGTAATCCATACTCTTAAAAAGAAAATAGTGGCTGGTTGCAATTTGAGCCAATGTCTGCATGGCTATATTAACTCCCCGTTAAACGGGTTCAAACCAGGCTGCAGTCAGTTCAAAACAAATCCACCTGTTTTAACAAGGGGGAAAAGGGCAAACCAGAACCAAAGTACCGCCCTGCGCTTGACTGGCTACTAATGAGAGTGGCTGTTTATCCAAGAGGTCAAATGCCTTAAAATAGGGTCACGACCCTAACATCTTAAGCCATGACCTTTCCCATGTGCAGCATGCTCTTGTGAGCTTGTCGCCCGCTGGCTATAAATTAGCCAGCACTGAACAGAACCCAGCTGAGTAAGGAAGTCACACTTTCCCCTCTGTGACACGGCAGGAGTGTTTGATCAACACCCGCCATAAATCAGACGGGGAGTCCATTTAAATAACGCCCGTTTTCAGGCGGCTCAACAAATGATGACTACACAGGTCAGACATGACTTCTAAATCCAGATTTAAATCCTACCATCAATTACAGTACAAAATAAGTGCAGAAAGGGTTGCAGACAGCACCAGTGATGCTAACAAATGACTCAATAGGAATACAAAATACATTGTTACATACAAGTTACATGTATGGGAATGATTCACTTTTAAATTCCAATTCTATACAAGACGTCAAGATTCAGTGGATTAGAAATGGTCAAGGTTTTGCAAAGCAATGCTCTATTCACTATTTCCTAGATGTATTTTTAACCTAACTGGGGCTCTGCATACGTTCTCTGAAAGGATTATAGGAGGGTGCAAGTATCAAGTAAGGTGTCTCCGTATAGGTGGGTGACAGCTTCAGGGTCAAGTGCATCTATTTGATGGTTCTTAACGTTTTTTTTCTCTACATGAACCAGATCAAGCTTATAAATCAAGCAGCAGTATCGTATACACCCGAAACACTTCTACAACTCTAATGGCTTCTCATTGTAATTCTAATGAGCTACAATCTAAAAATCTCTTTGAGATATGTTTATTGTTGAATATATCAACCTGGGTGGATAATATGGCAAAAACAGATCACGTCTTTAAAGAGCAATATGTATAACAATGTCAAGTTTTGAGTACCTGCTGACAAAGCACAAGCAAACCAATTTTGTATAAAGTCGTAAAAAAATTAATTTAAAGAACGATGTTTAACAAGAACAAAATGAAAGAGGGGCAGAAGAGTACTAAAAGAAGCCCACCGTCCAGCCTAATGTCAGCCAGTCATCAAGTGACTTAATTGCCGAAGCTTCGGCCAGGCTACACTGCTTTAAATAAGGTAGAGAAAGAAACCTAACCAGTGCCTATGCCTTAAGATGGAAGAAAAAAAAGGGAAAAAGAACAAGGGAAAGACCACAGAAAGAAAGTGTGTGACAGACAAACAGTAGCAGAGCCCTAACTTTTGTTTTCTTTTCATTTTTTTCTGTGGCTGACATTTTATTTACAGTCACATCCCATGTATATGATGTGAGAATCTGTATTGCATATAAATTCTAAATGCCATGGTTATACGAATTCAAATGCATGGAACCCTTGAATTCTCTAGCCTTTGTGTGAAGAAACCAAATTAAAATATGTACTCATAGGTTTCTGATAGGATACTGAAGTACGTATTACCTCCCACTACTTCTCAACTCTGTCAGTGCCTACTACTTGTGTAAAACAATTAATCTGTATTATTAATTAATTCTGTATCTGAATTAAACAGATGTTACACCAAAAATATAAGAACATTGTCACAGCTGAGTCAAAACATACAGTCAGGCCTGTACAGAAAATATTGGTGGTGGAGGAAGAACTTTTCACCACAGAACCACAGTATAGGTACAGTTTGCCGACTGTATGGCAACAATCTGCAAAAATTAAGAAACTAATTAAATTAAGGTAGCGAGGACGTTTGATAAAGCAAAAGCACCTTTGTTCCATATGAAAGCCTGTTTGTTTTACTGCAGCACTGATCCCCTGCTGCTTCATGCCAATTAACAGTAGTTCCATCAGATATTTGGTCCATTCCTCTACATTTGAGAGCTCAATATACTGGCCAAACTGAAAAGGCAGGCATCAACTTAGTTGGAATTAGTGGCTATATAGTGACAAATGTGGCCGGATTTCTTCATATTTTTTGGCCAAAGAAGAACATTGGAATCATTAATTAATTCATTTTTATAGCCATTTAATCCATTTCAGGGTTGTGGGAGTCAGGGGCTAACAGGCGCACAAACACAGGCGCACAGTCTGAGACACCCCAGCGCGACCTACTGACCCAACTCATGTTTTGGAAATGTGGGAGAAGCCCCTAGTGCCCAGAGAGAACCCACACAGACACAGAGAGAACATGCAAACAAAATCGGGCCTGGAGCAATGACATGACAGCACAACCCCTTGTGCTATTGTTCTGCCCACATAAGGATAACAAAAAAAATTAAGAGATATAATACAATTTGAGAAGGTCATTGCCCTATTTGGCAGCCTATACAAATGCAACAAAACAAGACCCCCTGTTTGTTCCATGGTGTAATCCATATCATTTTACTGACTTCATTGTTACCTACGTTATGAAGCTGACTGGATTTTAAGCAAGTGTCTTTTTCTTCTAGGCTTACTTTTATTTTTAAAAGGTCTCAAATTCAATTTTAAATATAGCCCAAAACATATTAAATGTGGTTTTAAAGATTGTGATCTTTTGTTAGCGTGAAACATCATATTTATGGTACTCTGGGTTAATGGGAACACTACCACCCCATTGTGCACATAATTCATATGTGTTTATTCATTTATTAATCTGTAACAATGGTTTTATCCCAGTGACAGTCACAGTGGGTCACGAGCCTGGTCTCTAGCTTGGAACAAACTTTTGCTTTTGCAATTAAAAGGATGAGCAGGTTTATTCTATGGTGGAAAATGAACAATAAAATGTGATTGATGCAGCTCTGCTTTTTTCTGCCATATAACCCCCTTTTAGTGCACTGATAAACCTGATATTATTCCCATATTATGCAGTAGGTCTCAGTCTATACTGGTGCAAGGTTAAGAAAATCTGGGTTGTATCAAAGGGCAACCTGACATAGTCCTGTTTTACGGTTTTATTGCTGCTGATAAGATTTGTGTGATGGTGTTATAGTTGGGCCTGTTTCTCAGGAAAACCTTTCAGTTCTGAGACAAGACAATGTGTATATACAATGTATAACTCAGACGGGACAAAAATGGTGTTGTTAGTACATTCTGCACATAAATTACCAAAGGAGAAAAAAAAAAAATTTAAAGCACTTACCTGCATGTACAAAGTAGGCCAAATACAGGTCCAGCTCCTTTACTGAAACTCCTATGTGATGTGGCTGCACACACAAGCCTGGGTTCGAGCACTGTGGTGATTTAACCAGCCTCTCGCCATCAGTACTTTCAAGCGGAATACCTTTGAATAAAATCACCATGACCAAGTCCAAGCGCCACACTTTGTCCGCCTGGCGCAG
Organism: Parotocinclus spilosoma; assembly: GCA_033117975.1. Taxonomy (NCBI): domain Eukaryota; kingdom Metazoa; phylum Chordata; class Actinopteri; order Siluriformes; family Loricariidae; genus Parotocinclus; species Parotocinclus spilosoma. The sequence continues at coordinate 4,540,798 of JAVSBV010000002.1, forward strand.
GCAGTCGATTCTCCTCATCTTGCCCTTCTGGTCGGGGTTGGAGAGCACACAGCACGGTGGCTTCTTTCCTGTCACGGTGAGCACGAAATCCTCACGGAACTCGGGCCGGATGTCCTTGCGCAGTTTGGCCAGCAGGCGCGACGCCCACTTCTGCTTGACTTCAGGCTTCTCGCTCAGCAGCTCGTCCTTCACGGCACGTTCCTCTTCCTTGGACATGCGCTTCTCATGCTTCTTGAAGTACTTTCGCTTACGGGCCTGCAGATTGAACCAAGTGTAGGCGAACGCTCGCACGTGCGGCAGCAGTGCTTCGATGAAAGGATGGAATTCATCCTGAAAACAAGAAAAGAAAATCAGGAAAGGGAAGAAAAGAGATTCTCAACTCTTCTGACACAAGCATTTGTACAGAAGCATGTCAAAGACATCGAGGCTAACTCGTGCGAATAAAGACAATTGCTGTAGCATTGAAAAAAAATATCCAATTATAAACAGAGAGATATTTAATTATGGAATGCCCTCTGTTGTATGAACATATGTACCAATCTAATAACCACCTACAATGTCACAATACATAAGCATTAGCAATTAGCTACCTAATTACGGGTTTATGCAACAAGAAATTTATATTTTAATTACCATGTGCGCTACAGCTCAATAAAACACGACAGTGAGCCAATGGGCCTGAGCTGTGCGTGTGCGCGTGTGTGTGCGCGCATTTAAGGCCTGTCTAGGCCGTATCTTGGCTTTCTGGCAAGAATGCGGGACTGTAGGGGTCTGCCAGGTCCGAGGGAAAAAAAAAAAACGAACAGGGAAATTGGACTGACTGGCTATTTTTATCTGTTCTGCTCATGCATACACACTCTTCCAAAAATGCTCTGAAAATAATTTATGCAGCATCAGAGAAGTGTGGTAATTTAAAGTGTGTACATCAAGGATACATCATCAAGAAAAAAAATCAGCAACAGATCAGCTAAAGCAAAAATCTAAATCTGTACTGCATTTTATTTGCTTTTTTTCACTAATCAAATAGTTGTATTAGCTTATTGGCATGTACAATAAATAAACATAAACAGATTCTAAAATTTGTTGGAGTGAGTAATTTCAAAACGAGTGCACGCCTTTCCTATTCTGCCCCCAGCTAAAATTAAATTCCACAAAGTCCATAATGCGTTCACCAAAACAAAGCAATTACTAAAATCCACGCTCAAACATCTATTAACTGATCAAACAAATGATATAAGCCAATAATGATTTGTGGTTTTACTTAAAGAGAACTGCAAGGACAAGACAAAACACAAAGAATTCTGGCGACCTGCCAGTCAGTAAAATAGCGTTTTTACCAGTAGCCATAGCAGCGTTATGCGCCCCAAAACCCACACAGTGTGCATGAACGGCTTGCCAGCATGTGAGCAAAGGCCACCTTCAGCGTTGTGCATGCAAAACTGAGTCAAATACTACACTGATTTGAATGCTGCCAATTTGTTGTAATGCCAAAACAGGCTAAACTTGCGTTACAAAGAGTTGATTCCCACAAATAACTTTAAATGCTGACATGCATACTTTTGCATGGACTGTCACAAAAAGTGAGTGAAACAGTTAACTTGACCCTCATGTTTTGTGTTCAAATAAATATTCCATATTGCAACAATGTCTGCATTTGTATTTACAAATATAAAAACCATGCTATGTGAGATAATAAGAAATGTATGTTGCTGATGAACTTGTTTAGGTTTATTTTAATTGTGGATTTGGGTAGAACTGACTGTGTGGCTCTGTGGTGTGCATGTATGACATCACAACACAAACAGGGATACTACAGTCCTAGGGCAAACTATTGCATAAAGCGAATAAAAATTTGAAATATGATTACTCATTAAATTCTTCTTTATAGACAGAGGCATAGACATGACATCAAATTACTGTTCATGATTTTTCCATTATCTGCTTCAACCCAAATTATATGAAGAGTATTCGATATTATCTACATCATGTGATATTTTATGTAAATATTTCAATAAAGAATAAGTCTTTTTTGAGAAATATTCCTGTGTTTTTCTGCATGAAAGACATGTCTAAACTGAAATAATTGTCTCCAAATTAAAGCTAGGGATAAAATTCTTCGAACTACAGTACACTACTGCTACACAGTTTACTTTGGTAATAGATGCAACGTCTGAAAATAATACATCTTTCCCTGTAACCCCCCAAAATCCTGCCATTTAAAACAATAACAACGGCAATCCTGTGTTCTGTCATGCAATTCGACATCACACAGACCTAATTATAAGCAAGTCGATGGGGCTCATTTTCTCCTTTTTTGTTAGTCTCCCAATTGAAGTAAATGCAATTCAGGGGAAAGTGTTTAGTAGTGTTTAGCTTTCTTGAAAAGGGGCAAGAAGTAGACCATACGTTCCATAATACCGCTACGTTTCCATTCACAAACACACACGCGCATGCACACGCTCACTAACCGAGCCAATAATATAAATTGCCTGAGTAGGTCAGGATTTTTTTTAGATACTCCTGAAGTGAAATGAACTAAATCCTGCCAGTGCCTCTGTATAATTCAAGTTAATTTTATGTATGTAGGACTTTCAACAATAGACTCTGTTACAAAGTAGATCTGCTACAACAGAGGTCTGGACCTAAACAATAATAAACTCCTAAGCAGACCTATAAAACTACAAGCCTCTAAAAATTATTTGAAAAAAACAAATTGCAATATTTTATTAATTAATAATTATAATAAATCCAAATCATAATTCCACAAACCACTTAAGTGGCCTAATAATGTGAATTTGTGCTTGCATGTGTTGTCACTAATCTACCTATTACTCGTTTTCCTACATTTAAAAACGTTGCATACTCAATGTCCTTAAGCTGCAAAATATTAATGACAGACGTCGCTGGACATCCCTTCTCCACTGAGTGTCTCATTGATGCTTTAAATCGAAGCACAAATCATTTTAATGTACTAATTTTAAAAAACTCTAAATAAAGAACACCTTTAAGCTGTGTTCTATTGATATGGAACACAGGGGTTGAAAATTAACATGATAAACCTCTGTAAAACTCAAATGTCTGTACTAAAAAAAATAACAAAATGTCTGACAACAGCAAAATTTGTGTTGAAAGGCCGTTTTCCTATACAGCCATGCTTTTGGGGGCCAGTGTAAATTAAAAGGATGTGCTAAATGTTTTAAGGATGTTTGGCCCCTTCACAGAAGCTTGTACCTAACATCGAGGTATAAGTGACATCATTTTTGACAAAGAATGTCCCGAAATTTGAATAACTATGATTATCCAGTATAGGGTAACATCCATCAGACTTCCTTACATTCTAAATATCTATTGGGAATAAAATGAACATAAGTTTGTTCCTTCTTTCCCACACCATGTTATCGTGGTTATTTGAGGTTACACATGTATCTCATATCTGTTTTACAAATTAAGTTAACGTAACTACAAATTACAAACATAGCCTGACAACTGCAAGATGACCACAGTCATCCGGAGAAAAATGAGCAATAAAAATGACCAAGTTTATAAATCAGAGAAGTCTTTGCGTGTCTTTAGATAATTCCTTGCGTTTTCGTCAATAATAAGAACGTGTACAGTGCATTCCTGAACCGTGGCTCGTGCACATGGTATAAGTCACAATATAGTCTATTGTTAAGCTGATCGATCCCTCAGTATTGATATTTCGGCTGCAACTTGTGTATTAGATCATCTACAAGCCAGTGAGATCTACCACTAAGAACGTATATTTAACGCAGGTTTAGAACAGCAGGTCCCTCCAGGTAACACAGTAAGTGAGGAGCGCGAAGTCCACTCGTTACGCCGTTACAGAACTACAGTGCAAAATTACACGGGACAAGCCAAAAGTTTGCGTGGGCTAAACCGAGCACACCTTACTCTCTAATTATTTATCATAGCCCGTTCACACAAACGGAGGATCCTAAAGAAACTGACAAACGCTTCTCTTCGTGAGAAAAGCCAAGTTTAAAATGGGTGCACATAGGTGAGCGCCGTCCGCCATGTGCGAGTTTGCTCTGTCAGAACAGGAATGTTGCTGCACACGAAGTTAGTTCAGTCTTAAAGCAATGTTAAGCCACGCGCTGTCCTGCACAGGGAAAAATCTACAGCGAGCCTAAATGCAAATGAAACCGCTAAAAGAGATTTAAATGAGACTTACCTGAGTTAGGCATAGCGGAGAATACATATCTGGTGGTTTTGAATCTGAGGTGGATGGATAACTGTAACGAATCGGCGTGTTTATGTGCAGTATGTGCGTGTTGATATGTGCGAGTGCGAGTGCGAGTGCGTGTGCGTGTGTGTGTGTGTGTGTGTGTGTGTGTGTGTGTGTGTGTGTGTGTGTGCAAATGTGTGTGTCCGTGTGCTAGCGATCGCCGCGTCCGGACTCGTGCGTGCGTGTGTGTTGTGTAGCCCTATGAAAAAGAAAAAAGAAGAGAGAGAAAAGGAGAGAGGGGGAAATAAAGGCGACTTCTCGCTTGCTTTCACATTTCCGACTGTTGCGAACCCCGCCTAGAGTCGCGCGATTACCGGACTCTGTCCGCCGTTAAAAGCCGCCGCTTTGCAACCGGAACCATCATATGGGTGAACTTTCACTGAGCCGAGTTGAAACTGTCCCGTGGTGGAAAGAGAAAGGAGGCGGAAAAGAGCACACGGAGAAGCGAGAGTAGTCTTTAACAAATCAGCGTGAGGAAACGATCAGATCGTCCTTTAAAAAGATTGAGACGTAAAAAGTCCTCGGGTGGTTTTGGAAAAAAAAACGTGCACTTTTGAATCTCGTGTTGAACGTCTGCATTAAGCATTGCATTCGCAGGCGTTTTCAGGCAGGCATGCGGCGAGCAGGCGTCAACCGCGAAGCCGGAGATCTACAAAGCGAGAAAGGTTGGTGGAGATCGTAGTAGGCTACTGAAAGGTTCTCCGAGCACGGGACGACACAAGACGCGCATGTTGCAAAATATAAAAGCCGCCACGAGATCCTGTTACGGTGTCGCGGGGGGAGAGGGGGGAAAAAACAAAGTGTGGATCGAAGTCCTGAAGAGAGCGAGAGTGGATACGCGCTGCAGTCCCGCGCCGAGCTCACACTTCACTTTTGCCCGGAGGAAAAAACTCTCCGTTCCTTCATCCCTCAGCACACAGCGCCCTCCGTACCGGAGACTCCCACCGCGGGACAGCCCAGTCAAGCAGGCTACTTCTGATCCTATTTGAGTGTAGCTTAAACCGGGGGGAGACATTCAGAGCACTGTGACTCTTTCTGGACTTGTTTCATACGTAAATGCATAGAAGTGCGCTGATTTAGACCTCAAAATGTCAGCACATGGTAGCCTATTCCACATGCTCTTCCAAACAGCAGTGCACAGAAACAGCTTGGTTACTTTAATAATCTATTAGGCTCAAATGACTGCCCTTTAAAAACAGAGGCGATCAGGTTAAACGATGCTTTAAATATAATGATAACGCTCCTGGTGCTCAAGTTAGGATTTGAAAGAAAACTCGAGAAGGAAACCCATGGAAGCTGCATGACATATTGTGTAGCATATAATCAGAACATCTACACTTAGTGTATAATATTTGAAAAATACACCACTGGATTTAGCCTGGACCCTTTTTGTACATTTAAAATCACCTGATCAAGGTTCATGAGAAAACGGGCAACAAACTCGTACAACATGCAACAGCTAACCACAAAGTAGACTTAGAAGGATATGATAATTACAGGTCGTTCCACAAGATCATACACTTTAGATGCTATTCTGTTTACCCATCTGTAAGCTCTCGTAACTGATTAAAACCTAATCATGACCATTCACCCCCTCCCCATTACAATGCTACTTATACATATTCACTGGAACCCTTGAATGACGTTTAATAATATTATTTCAACGGTGACAATGTAAGCACATTGTGTATCGCGTGAATGTCTTTAATGTTTAAGAATATTTCTATAATTTAGCCAGCCCATACTGTAAAGCCTGAATAAGATTACTGTGACCTCTATGGCTTTCATCACTATCAAGGTACACAAACAGCACTCATGAAACACGGGTGGCAACCAAAAAGACACATTGAGAGGCCATTGCTGTAAGAAATACTGTAAAATTAAAATAAACTCTGCTTAATGATATAGAAACAGTGCAATTGGGTCAACCTCTACCTAACTGGCTGGTTTAGGCATGTCAAAACATCCTATTTTGCAATCTTTCAAAATCTTCAAGAGGACAGGCTATACAAGTCTTTAAGTATCTATATTATAACTTGAAGCAGGTTTGAACATGATGTGTGTTCTATCAGTTCGAGAAGAACTATCACAAGTGAGGCTCTTCATGAAAATGAAATGACATTTTTCCAGCGCGCTATTTGGTTCATTTTCTGTCCGCTGCCCTGTTTCTTTTCTATGGAAGATAAGTGGGCGCCCCCTAGCAAGTCACCCAAAGTGCCACACTTTAACTGTGCATAAACACTTTAATAAATGGTGGCAAGGAATATACTTTATAACTGCGCTGTGAATTTGAAACGGATGTTTAACGTGACGGATTAAAGCAGGTGCGTGTATTTTAGAGCAGATCTTCGCTACCTTGTATACATATCGTATTACGAAACGTAAGCTTTAAGACAAAATGTCGATTTCTATTAGATAGCTGGCATCATATAATAGTAATAATAGTTGATTTTGCAGCACAAAATCTGGCGTTGCAACACATTGGCCTTGCACGTTGACAGAGAAAGGATTAGAAAGTTTCCCTGCTAATGGCTCCTTATTCTCTTTTCCTTGCAATCTGCAAAGTGCATTATAGATGTTCCAAATACGTCACACTACAACAGTAAATCATTTTTTATTTTGCTCTACATACAGCAGTGAATCGGACACGGCGTTATACGGGCTAAGCAAAACTGTGTTGTGATTGGACGACATGTTGAACGACAGGCTTGCGAGGAATTTGATTGGTCGAAATTCACGTCAATAAACCTCCTGGACCCGTCGCTCACAGTAACGTCCGAGCTTAATCACGTCGACACGCTTAACTTTATGACTAACTGCAGCCCCAACTTATGGCCACGCTTTTATTCCATTAACTGCCACTTGCCCTCCAATAAACACGACTTATTACTAAACGTGAATGTATAACCTTCTAAATATTTATTTTTTTGCGAATTACGTTCATACGTACGAGCCTGTCAACTAGTTTTCAGGCAACCCCTCCGTGTTCAAAAAGGCACGTGCCATTATCACACAACGAATGTAAAATACAAACAAAAGTAAACATTTTTAATGTATTAACTCAAATAATAAGTCAACTTTTGTTGGTTTCGGGTGCAAAAATAAGTAAAATAGCTGACGTTAAATAGCATGGTTGGCTTACCGGGTAACGAACACGGTTTTCCAGGTGCAGATTTGTCAGCGTTGCCAAAATAAACCTAAGCCTGAAACAGAATGGTACCGTACTACCTAGTTAATTCTCACAAAAATTAATGAATAGCCCAAATATCTCCTTTTTTTTGTGAGCAGTGTGTGTTAGTACTGCACCGTAAGTTCACATTGTGAGGTACTAATTAGTGCAGTTTTAAGCGTCCTGTAACGTAACCGAAGCTAACAATTTGAAATGTAACGGCCGCAGCAAGGCTTCCTCGTGAGCTCAAGGAGCTTGTATATATTGAACACGTGTTCATTAATTAACTATTTTATTTATTTATTGACACATTACAAATTTCACTGCTTTTCTACAGTAACGTTATTGATGTTTTTTGCCCTTTGCATTAATAATTTACCCTTTGCCACCACACCACTGTAGAGAGACTAGTTGATTACTATAAGCATCCTGTTTTACTACTGATAAAGTAATTTTGGTGTATTTGGCCGCCTTATTTTGTTACTAGAGCTATATTTTAGAGCATTCTAGCCTTACTTTTAAAATATAGTAAGTCCAGTTTGCTTACCATTTACACATGCTTGCTCTGAATCCATGTTTTTGTTTTCTACACAAATGATCAGAGATCACATGGATTTATGGTCATATTATAATTGTAATGGCACATATCAGATCCCATAATCTAGAACCAGCAAACAATTTGAACTCAATTTAAAAAAGCGATCAGGGGTCTTTCAAATGTACATTTTGACATGCGGGGAACAAAGCTGTATATTTAATGACTAGCTAGTGATTAAGGGGCAGACTAGTTTTGATCTCTGGCCATCATCACAACATCGAGCTATCTAGCAAAAACCCTCAGTTCGTATTTAAAGTAGCTTGTCAATAATAAGAAGAAATAATGAATTGAGAGTCAGAATGATAAAGTTATGATCTTTTCATACTGTACGAGGCTGCAGTATTATACTGACTGTTTATACATTCAGTTTGTGTGTACACAGAGGGTTAACATTGTTGCAAACTTTTCTGGCTTTGCTTTCGGACTTAAATTTGATTAATGTTGCGTTTGCTTCCAAGCGATTTTGGAAGCTTGTAGATTTACATGTTGAATGCTTTTGCCATTACACAGGCCACTTATTATTCCAAGCACTGCACTCCTACCTCACAGAATCAGAACCAGTCTTTATTGGCCATAATACTTTTTGGAGGGTCAGCAAAATAGGGCAACTGAACTTCAAGTATGACTTGTCAATACTAAGGCTAAATAAGATGAAGGTCTGAATGGCTTTAAGCTTATATGCTTTGTAAAACAGGCTATTTGAAAGCCGTCTGGCACATTGTAAATTTAATGTCAATGTTGGTTTTACATTTTAAAGCCTACTCCACTTTATAAAATCACTAATAATGAATTTATATCTAATTACATATGTCTCTATATGATGGGGTATTTTGAATATGTAAATGTGGACAAGAAATCAATTGCTATTTTAAACTTGATGTATGCAAATGACATACCAGTCAATGTAATAAGATAAAAACAGAACCTAGTGTGTACTTCCGTATTAAAAATATAGTGTATATGGTGTATATGACACATCTCATAATGGTCTTACACTAACGTGTACCGCTTTAAATAATAACAATATAAGGCAATCCCCATATTACAGCTATTTCTAAAGTATATTCCAGCATTTAATATTAATATTTTAATGCCTCCGCAAATCAGCAGTGCACAAGCCTTCTTAGTAGGCCCTTTATATACTGAAATCAGATTAGCATTCAAGTCGTCTCGGTCTCAGACACTGCAGCCTTTGCCAACTGAACTAAAGGCTCATTGTGTATGGCCAGTATTTGTCTTTTAGGGCCAAAGTATGTGATTTGTACCTCAATCATGAGCAACATTTCAGCACTGAATGACTGAACAGCGCTGGCGAGGGTCACATCATGTCAAGCAGGTTCACAGTGCACAGGGGTCATGGCCTTAGTCTATAATCCGAGGAAGTTTCAACCACAGGCTGTATGTTGGATGCAAGATTAATTATCTGCTATTTTAAAAGCGCATACCATCACAGGTTCATTTTGTGATGAGGCAAACTAGAACCTCTAGACACTCTGTGGAAATGAATTACCAGGAACGTCAAAACTACAGGCTTAAATTTAGTTACATGATCTGAGATCCTTCAGAGTTATATTTAGTTTATTGGTTGCACCAATGGTCTAAGTGCCATTTCTGAAATGTTATGAATCAGAACAGAGGTCCTGGCAGTGCCCAGCTATCTAAAAGTATATTGAAATAATGTGCTATATTGATTATTTTAATGTCATATCGTAGAGCTAAATGCCAGGTATGTGATCAGTTTACAAACTATTTTTTTCTGAATGAACATCAATTAAAACACAAACATAAAACATGTTAATACATTAATTGGTAGCTGTTTCAACAAATGACTATGCCCGTTACATTTTTACCCCTTTAAACTATTTGCAGATCGTCTGAACTCAACCCAAAAAGGCCTGCGGAGCCACACCGAGCAATCTCACACCACTGGCAATATTTAGCTTCTAGCCTTCCCAGACAAAACCAGTAACGTGAAATATCTACACGTTTGTTTTGACTCTCGATGGCAAAAACGCACACAAAAAAAACCCCAAAAACTGTGCGTGTGTGTGCCTCGTATTTTCTGCCAAGCTCTACGCAGAAATGTTACATGCCAAGCCGAGTGCGTTTGTGCCAAGGCTTTTTGGAGGCAGACTGGCACGGAGTGAAGAAAGGGTGCACAGTCTGCTACTGGAAAACCGAGTCACCAAACGGTCCGCCGTTACAGCTAATCGGGTTTAATCTGTGGTCGGGTTATGCGCATTTTAGGGACACCGCAAGACAAGGAGTAAGTGACCTGGGTGGAGTTTTCTCCATCTGCAGGAGAGTTAAGGTAAGTACAAGGCGGAGAATGTTTGCGACTTGTAAATAACTTCGATGGAAACCACGGTACGTGTAATCAGATTTAACTTAAAAAGACTTATTACGCATAAAAACGCATAGCTTTCCCCCCCCATATTTCTTATAGTAGTTTAAGAAACGTGCACAAACAATAAAAAACTTTTTAAAAAAATCAATTTCGTGCTGTTTCAGGGATAAAATCCGGGAGCAAACAAGAAGCCAAAAGTAACATTTTATTTATGAGCACAAGACGAAAAACGATGCATAAAAACGTGTAGCTTAAAGATGAAATCATTCATTCTGCATAAACTAACAAATGAAACGGTTTATTACGTGAAATCTTACAAAATCCGAAAGAAATCAAACGACACCCAAATTCAGATTAAATTATACTATATATATACACACAATATATATACACACAATCGGAATTTATTTTATTTTGGCTTATGTAGTATGAGTACTGTACCTACTATTTTGACACAGCTACAAGGTCTAATTATGCGCCTTACAGTCCATCAAAGGTTCACAGCGAATAAAACCATTTCTCTAACCAGTAGTCTCATATTCTGGACCTATTTTTATAAATGAACACGAGTGTGAAAAAGAAACGCACATTAGTCGCGAGTGCACGCGCTTTGTGGGGATTAATCCATTGAAATAGTGATGTAGCCTGCTAACTAATCTCTTCTCATACCAAAATAACAACACACACAGACATAAGACTGCTGCACATAAACTGCTTTAATTCTCACGATTTAATTAGACTTCTGACCATGTTTCTTTGTGGCAATATAAACTCACAAATATTCCAAATCTTTTAGACTTTTAAACCAACCCTAACGAATCCGGATTCCTTCCCTGTGTGTGTTTCTGATCGCAGTGCTTTGAGGTTTAGATTTATTCGATTTATATAAATTAAATCCAAATGCACCCACTGCAAACTGTACCTATATTTCTGAATCCCACACTAAGAGACAGGGTTCCTTCCTCGATACAGATCATTTGTACTCGATAAGAATAATCTGTATGGAACACCGTGACCTGTATGATATGCAGGAAAGTGTGTGTGATTAGAAAACACTCCTGAACACTTGTTAAATTCGACTGCTCGGGAAGGAGACACGCATGAGTGTGAGCTGAGCCCGACATAAACCTGTCCAAAAACCCAGACAAACTCCATTCATCATGAGCAGGACTATCAAGGGAGTCGTGTATGAAAGTGCAGGTGTGTGTGTGTGTGTGTGTGTGTGTGCGCGCGCGCGTGTGTGTGGGTGTGAGAGAGAGAGAGAGAGAGAGAGAGAGAGAGAGAGAGAAAACGCGCAGGTGAGAGAGATCACGGAAAATGTTTAAATGAATAGTAATATCGTTCCAAAAAGCAAAATAATAAAATAATGCATTTATAAACATCTGCCATGTTCACGTAGCTGTCAAATTTGGCACGAGGAGCACGAAGTGAACTGACATTCTTACCGGCAATAAATAAACTACTCCCGATAGACCGACTCTTATAAATACACTACACAAAGACTTTAGAAAATATAAATGAACGAACATAATTGTTGTGGCTGTATTGCTGATGTTGTTAATGACGATGATGATAATAATAATAATAATAATAATAATAATAATAATAATAATACTATTTATATAATAATACATTTTTTATTTTGTTAGTGTTATTGTTGCAATTATTATTATTTTATCCGAGTAAAATCTAATATTTAATTGTCCTGTTTAGTTATGCTCTCTTTATGACTCAAAAACCCATTCACTGTTCGGTAATTATATCCGTATCAAATCCAACTTCTATTGAAACGCAGAGACTCCCTCTAGCGGCACTCAGTACACATTACAATTTAATAAACACACATTAGGCTTTAATAGCCAATAGGAGTACAAGTGACGATTTTAGTTTAGTAACGCTAAGCCTACGAATTAAAATGACATATGATTGTTCTTATTATAACCCCACATCAGAGGACCCCAAGTCCGCCTTCCCTCCTATTACTGACTGATGACGCCATGTCACCAAAGCTGTTACCTGCTAGAGAACGTGAAACCAGCATTGTCTGTTTACTGAAATATGAAATGGCTAGAACCTTTCTTTATATTTTCCATTTTATTATATTTACTATCTTCACTACATTCAAATGGCTATATATATATATATATATATATATATATATATATATATATATATATATATGCTATATATATATATGTATAGGAGACAATGTTTGAGAAAGGCTAAATAATTATTCTGTCTTTTTATTATTAATATTATTATTATTGACATATCATAAATTATATAATATATTTAATTATAGTAAACATGAATTCTTGATTCTGAGGGAGGAGGGTCATAAGACAATGCCTTTCCTCCCAGTCACAGTGTACCAATTCTTATTATAATTAGGTTTTCTCATAATCAAATACAAACACAATACATCCCACAATAGCTCACAAATGCAAACTCAGTTCATTATGTTATTGTATGATAACGGATTAAACTGTATAGAAAGGAAAAAGGAAAAGAATGTCTCTCTATCTTTAACTGACATCCTTGGTTGTTGTGTTACGCCCCTTGTAATTGGGTCCTTGTGCTTCAGGATTGTGTTATTGCCTACAGAAGTGTGCTGCGAGTCATTTTTGTGCTATGGCATTCTGTCTCTGAAAGACAAAAACAGAGATAGCCCCACCAGAGTCTGCAACGTGGAGGTCGGGAGGTGCATTCAGGGAACCCTGCGATAGACTGGCACCTTGTTTAGGGTGTACCTCTGCCTGCACCCAGTGAATTTGTGGTTAGAACCCAAACCCAGACCCAGCCCAGGATAAATACGGATAAAACTGGACGATTTGATTTAGTTGGCTTTTATATTTGACTTTGCCTTAACACACTTCATATGACTGAATATAGTTGAACAATTCTTAATCTAATGAGCGTTTATATTTCTTTTAACAAGAAACCCTACACATAGCTAAGTCAGTCCTAAATCTGTTTTGAATACACTGTTCTGTATTTCTGTTTGGAGCTGTGCTCGTCAGTGTTTTATAAAGGAGAGACCGCATAGCTCCCTTCATACGGTTCCCTACAGAACCACAAGATGGGGCTCTTTCAATAACATCAAATCAATTATTGAATGAATAAAAACCACTGACTTTCTCATACCGTCAAGTCACTGCAAAACATCTATAAAAAGACCTACGAGCTCTTATTTGCTTTCTCCCAATTCTCAGCTTTATATTGCAATTAGAAAAAAATGTACTATTGTATTTTGTGTTTGCATTGTGTGCTCTGATTACACGTGAAACGCAATGTTAGATCAAAGAAACACAATTTGCATGTTCACAATAAAGACCTTCACAATGCTGAGTATCGCATACAATAAAAAATTTGTATATTTAATGAACAAAATGGACATGCAACAACACACGGCTGATGAATTCACACAGCCTTCCACCATAATCAAAACAGAAATAGCTGCTCAGGCGAGCTGCCACAGCTCGTACCACACACCTGCACGACAGGCTCAGGAGGGCAACGTGTAGGGGGGGGGGCGGCAGGGTGCAGCAGAGGATAGAGGGGGATTGTGTGGACCTGGTGAAGTTGGCATGCAGCTCTGCTTAAGTAGCCTGGGGCTAATAACATTATCCAGCTCTGAAGCAGCTTGCCTCCGAGCCTTATGAATAAACAAGAAGCAGGGCAGAGGATCCCCTTACACCTACTGACTGGCTTTCTAGAGCAGGGGCTTTCAAATATTTTACCCAGAAACCCCCTGTTTAGTGTTACAAATGTGTACAGACCCATCACTTATCCCAGCACAGCTTAATTATATTACATTTCACTAGCATTATATTATTTAGGAACATTGCAACCATGCAAACAGCACAGTGGCAAATGCATTTCATAAACGTAAAAATGATTTTTTAAATCCAGTATTTAAGAACAATTGATAACAATTAACTGCTATGTACATTGGGGGACAAACCTCTGAGACCAAAAGTGGAAACGTTTAGCTTTTTTTTCTCTAATTCGCTAATTTAATACAATCTTAAACCAATTCTTTGGAAAATGACATGTTAGAATTTTGTAGTATTTGGTATGTTCCCCCTTTTGCTATAATGACAGATCCATGATTATCATAATTTCACAAAATCTCCAAAAGAGCACCTTGTGATGTTACAGAATGTTTGACTATGTCTTCAAGTGCCCCTGTAAATTCTGTATTGGTTTTAGGTCAGGTGACTGTGGAGGACAGTACAAGACAGTCAACACTCCTTGCTAATGTTTAAACTTTAAGTAATTGCAAAGCATTTGAGGTTTTGGATCGTTGTCCTCCCTTTTTCACAAGCCTTTTTTTCTTAAGCCTTTTGGTCCCCACAGAATAATTAAATTTCACCACTCAACAAATCAGAAGGTACAACCATCCATTCATAATTGTTTAGACATTTCTTATGTATATTTCCAATTTATTTTAGAATAAAACTTGTATCTGAGATGCACTGACAATGTGTAGGCAAGTGGCACCATTATAGCAACAACTGTACTAATAAACATTCGCTAAAATTGAAATTAATTATAAAAGGAAATGCAATCTGGACATGCGGTTCATAAGCACACGTTTGTAACAGAGACAGTTTTAGAAGTTACACGTGTGTTTGTGTGGATGACTCTCTCTTACGAACATCATATACAGCTTGTTACAAATAAGTAAGTGGATATGCCTGTCCTATTGCAAGTAGTACTCTAGTCATTTGTTCCCCCCAATACATGTATATTCTCTTTAACTAGATAAACTGGTTCACATTTACTCATTGATCCTCGGTTATACATGTCTGATCCTCCGTGTTGTTCGTAACGCTGTCCATCAATACATTTTTGCCTTCTATCAAACAAAATGTCTGGTTCATCCCATTATCCTCTGCAGTGTTGTGATTTTCCATCAGACAGGGTTGTAAACAGCACATTACTGTATTTTTTATGATTACTATTCATTTCCATTATTTACAACTGGCATTGGTGATGCTGTGTAGATGATAGCACTCGTTTTCAGCCTTATCATCGTATCGTTTGCACTCAGACGATACGTTTGTGCTGACGGTTTAACTTATTTGAAGTCGGTTATTAGTTTATATCTCCATTACAGACGGTAGAGTCAAATGCTGTTCGGTTTATTATGTGTATTGTGGGTACTGGTGCTGTTCTGCATTGCCTAATAGGCAGTCTGGGTGGTGGGCTGGAACTGGTGGGCTCCACCTGCTACCACTGAAATAAAGGAAATGGAGCAGAGCCAGGACTGGGCTGAATATACAAGTCACCACACTTGGACGTCCAAACAGAGGGTGTGTGAGTCAGGCCTGTATATCACCCAGCCAACATTCATTCACAAACACACCCCGCTCACCACTCACCACTAACTGCTCATTTGAACTTTTATACAGTGTTAATTACCTTACAGACATCATAATTACCTAACTTCACCATCCTGAAAATGTCAGATGCTGCAACAACACATTAAAGAATACAGTGTTAAAACTATTACTTAAAACAGGTTCAAATTTGTGTTTTTTACATTACATAGATTATTTTAATTCAATCCAGGCACATGGTCAAGTTGTAAAATTTGGGGGCATCTCAATTTTAAATTGTTAATTCTCGACCAACATAATCCTGGATCTTACATTAATTTATTGTTATACCATTTGAGGACGTGTGTCACTGAAGCACAAATCTATTGTCCACCCCATTCTCAAAAGTATATAAAAACATTTTTAATGAATGTAAAAGCTTTCTTATGTGTGTCATAATTCTATATTTCTCATAATGATTCATTGCGATTAACAGGTCTGAAGTGTTTTAAAAAATCCCCTGCACCCTTACGCCACCTCCACCAGCCGGGACTGTTGACCGTTGCTGCTGGCGCCAAATTCTGACCCTACCATCTGTGTGCCTAGACAGAATTCAACGTTTGTCAGATCAGGCCCCAATCCCACAGTCCAATAGTTTTGAGCCTGTGCAAACTACGGCCTCAGCTTTCTGTTCTTGGTTAACAATATGGAGTAATATCCACTGTGATATCCCATCCGCCTCAAGGTTTGATGTGTTGTGCATGGAGATATGCTTTTCTGCTCACCATAACTGCACAGAGGGTTGTCTGTGGGCACCGTAACCTTTGTGTATGTTTGTACCAGTCAGGCCATTCTGTTGTCACACCATAGGCTAATTAGACATGTCTGAATAAATAGGTGTATAGGTGTCCCTAATAACGAGCTCCGTTTTGTGGTGTTTTGGCATCTGATGTGCAAAACTTCAGACAAAACCAAAAGGTCGCAAAAAATTGCAAATATCATGACTAATTGAGCTCAAAATGAATTCGTCACTCCTTAATACTCTTTCATGCTGACCTTCGTTCCATTTTTGTGAGTTTTAGCATATCTTAACATTTTCACCCTGTTTTCCTTCTAAAAAAAGTGGTTTCTTGGATGATACTCTTCCAAAAAGACCATTCCTAATGAAGCTTCTTCATACAGTAGAAGGGTCAACTTGGCATCCCCATGAAGCTGCCAGATGCTGCTATAAATACAGTACTTGCCCATGTTGTCTAAAGATACAGCTGTTTTTATTTGTTTTTTTGTAATGCATACAAATGTCCTCTCTTTTCTGGTTGTATTCTAATAAAGAATCTGAGAAATAGTTATATAAGGCCAGTAGACCATTGCTAAAACAATGTAACGTGTTTCAAAATTGATCTATTATTATTTATCTGAGCATACGTTTGAATTTACTCTTTTTAATCTGTTCTTATTCTGTCCATTTGAGGAATGTCCTAATTGTAAGTTATTAAAATAAATCATTTTTTTAATTATGATTTTAATATTGGGAAAAATAACAGTCCAAAAGTGTCATTTGATGTGCATGAACTTGACTGAAAGCAAAAATAAAAGAAAAAGATAAGAATATGACTCTTATAAATAATATAGCCTTATTGACTGGAAGAAGGCTGGATAAGAAAAAAAGAACCATGTGCGTTAAAATGTCAGACAGAAGGAGCTTGAGGACGGACAAACAGCCTAAGAGAAGGACGTTCACCTTCATGTATCCCGGCACCGCAATTCATTATATTAAAGTTTTGATATAGGAAGCACTGATAATATGAGACTCCACTTTCAATTTGTGTGTTATACAAGGACTTTTTATAAAGCCATCATATCTGTTACACGTTGAACACGAGCTTTCACACATCAGCGTAATGCAAAATGTTCAACAGAGTGTCCAAACACAGAAACTCTCATAATGTTCGATGGGGCTCTGAATCTTTTCTTACAAACAAGCCTCCAGGCAAATATGGGCCGTATGCAAGCTGTTGGAATAGCGAGGCATATGCTGGGTATATCTAACACGTTTTCACCCTCCCCCTCATTCCTTCTGCTTGTGAACACGGGCAGACAGAGAGAAGCGCGGAATGCCAGGAGCACACCAGACTGCACGTTGCATATCTACATCCATTCAGAAGAGATACGGAGCGCACGCGTGATAAGCACCTTCTGAACTGTGCGGTGTGATCTGGGTAGAACTGGGTAGAGAACACCTCACCAGCAAGGGTGTGAGAACAGAACCACACAGACACAGCCGTACACGCGCAAACAGATGTATGGAACAATCCTCCACCCTCCAACAGTTTGAGGAACATTATGAGACACCTGGCAGCTGTTCCTAACTGGGGAAAAGAGTGGAAAACAATTGCAGCTTGGAGTGCACAGCTGGACGCGCAAAACTGCTGCCTATTTCCACTAGAACACACACAGACACACACAGAGACACACACACACACACACACACACACACACACGTACAGTCAGTTTCCTAAGAGCCCTTCACAGCACCGTGTAGGAACCGCCAGGTGACTTTTGCTGACAATTAGCTAAAAAAAAAAAAAAAGAAGAAGTTCCCACGTTCATCCACTAATTACACCATTTGCAGCATGCTAATGCTTCCTCTGTTATTACTAAACTCAGAGTGCAGCTGCACACAGAAAACAGCATCTCCAAAAAGGGATTTTGAGGGTTTGAGAACATTTTGGGGGCTTAAATGTTCAGCTTTCCAAACCTCACCATAACAAGACTAGAGCAATAACAATACATGATGCTTGTAAAGCAAAACCTAAAATGTTAGCCGCAGGTAGCTATCCTTCATTTTATTTATCAGATTCATGGTATTGTATTAGCATTCGATTATGAAATGCATAAGATCTTATAAATAAATGATTTTTATTAACCATTTAATTCATATAACCAGTCAATAAAACTTTAAAATGTTAAGGATATGATGGAATGCTTCGGTCATGTTAATCAAATCTTTATTGACTGCATTTGTAGGCTAGGAGTAAAGAAGGAAAATCTAGGTCCAGTCATGCATAGTTTAACATCCATCCGATCAACATCTAAATGCCCAAAAAAAAAAAAATCTAAAAAGTTCAGAAACAGTTTGTATTCAATGTGTTGTTATGTATAATTTCTGATTCCATCCGTCCCATGCCAAATCGTAAATACCTGTATATATGCAAGTCTGGTCTGAATGACACAAAACTAGTATGAGCAACATCTTGCAACACCTGCTAAATTAAAAGAGAATTTCATAGTATGGTACTTTCTTTTTTGTTTTTGGTAAGTGTCTCAAGTTTTACAAAAGATACTTGAGCATTAAACAATATGTGTCAAATAAAACAATATGTGCAAAGCATCTTTGTGACTATGGTAACATCCATTTCGGTCAAAATCCCGTTTCACAGAACATAATGTCACTTTAAACAATGAATACCTGATTGTTTCCAAACAACAGGTAACAAAAGAACTGGAAATAACTAAATTAAAATGGGACACAAATACAATCAATGCTAAGAGCAATCAGCACTAAAGCATCAGTAAATAAATCAAATTCACACACACACACACACACACACACGCTCGTTTATTGCAGAACCGAAAATCCGCGAAGTAGGGATGCTATATATATTTAAGTTTTTCTACACTATTTTAGCCGTAGAACTTGCAGAACGTTTGGGTAACATCGTAGGGCTTGAATGAATTCAGTCTATAA
>JAVSBV010000002.1:4567903-4591119 GCA_033117975.1 Parotocinclus spilosoma
AAACGTTGACTGGAATTTAGTAAGAACTTGTTTTTTACAGTATTATGCTTCGCATGCTGAGTACCTATATATTGTGTCGTAGATCCTTTCGAAAAACTTGTTTGCAAATGTATTTTTCAATGAACAAAGTTCGAAAACAACAGTAGTTCTTGTTTGTACGTTCGCTATATGTGTAAATCGTACAATAAAGGTTTAATAAACATTTAATAAGTTACATAGCACGTCCCGTCTTTAACATAGGGCATGTTTGTTTAATCAGACCAGGCGGTTATTAGGACCAAAACGATTGCGTCCTGATGTGGTCCCATTAATCAGAATCGACTGTAGTTGCAAATTACTAAACAGAAGAAGTTGGCTCTCAAATATTTACTCTGCTGCTAAAAATGTAGACCTGAAGTCTGTTTTTATGATTTTGTATGATTTTAACATTTTGTATGCCTATACAGTACTGTGTTAGAGCACCATTGGATTTGTTGTCTTAACACTTATGAGCAAACATTTTGTCGAGGCTCTACCAAAAATTAGAAGGGGAAGAGGAAGGCCATAATACTCTTTCCACTGACCTTCATTCCAATTTTGTGAGCTTTTGCACATCTTTTAACTTTGCTGCTCTTATAAAAAAAGTGGTTTCTTGACCATTTGTAATCAAGCTGTTTGTAACTGTAAAAGGGCATCCTCATGAAGCTGCCAGATGCTTCCACTGATCAAGCGGAAGAAGAGGTCACACTAAAATGCCACTTATCTGATTTTTTAAAACTGCTTACAAATATCTACAAAACGTTTGCAAAATGCAGATGCAGAAAATGTATGTCATTGCCAGAAACAAAAATCCTAAAATACACAGCTGATGTGCTATCTTTGTTTTAAAAAAAGAATTGAACCCTTGTGATAAGGCAAAATTATTTCTGTGCAATAATCCACCAACCTCAAACTCCGCCATGGAGTTTCTTGTCCTAGCCCTTTCACATTAGTTTTTTCCCCAGGTACTCAAGTTTTCTCCCACATTCCAAAGGCATGCCTTAGGTCGACTTGTCAGCCTTAACTGGCTTAACTGGCACATGACATTGGATGAACAGAAACTACAAACTGATTTAGTAATATTTCTCATTTGGCAACAAAAGTAAGAGGGTTAAGGTGAACTTACATATTACAATTATCCATCATCAGAGATTTCATTAAATGTCTACCAGAGATATCGGACTATGAGTATTTTTTTGCCTGCCTTGATCTAATCCAAAATGCAATTTTTATTGGTCAGTATTAGGCCAAAATTGGTCAACTCTGATGTATTTTTAACGCTGGTCTTTCTGATCTTATTTTTAAACTGTTGTTCACAGGCTATATATATATATAAAAAATACATAATATATACATAGACATAATATATAAAGTCATAAACTCATTTTGGTCTGTTTTATTGCCTTTCTACCACACATGCGCGCACACACACGCACACGCACAGGCACACGCGCTCTGTCCTCTGACTGCCCTGCCTTGAGACAAAAACACGATCATCACTAATCATCCACTAAACTATAATCTCACCTAATCCTTTCCACCTTTTTTAATGAATTAAGTGGCAATCTTGGTTTAATTAGAAAAATCAGACAGATCGTTTTTTCTATTTCAATCCAAAATGTATCACCTCACATCACTCTGCATAACCTCATTTAAAATCAGAGCTTTAAAGGCAAATATAGCAATTATAGAAAAAGCCCTGTAAGCCCCTGACTGACAAGTAACTGGGTAGCCTAGTGGTTACGGTACTGGACTATGACCCAGAAGGTCCAGGGTTCAAATCCCACCTCTGCACAGTTGGGTCCCTAAGCAAGGCCCTTAGTTCACAACTGCTTGGATTGCAAGACTTTATTAATTTTAGGTCGCCCTGGATAAGAGCGTCTACTAAATGATGTAAGTATAAAAAAAAAAATTCAAATTATCAGACATAAATCAGTACATAAAACAATTATTTGATTCATTTTAAGCCAACCCTCATGGTTTGATCAGACATCCAAATATACTTGTTATCTGGGTCCAATACAAGTCCACCCTTTAGTACTTGACTTGAAATGATGTATTAGAAAATGAATTAAATCTTTCACATCTGGTAAAGATGCAAATTTTACATCTTATAAACATCCTCGTGATCGCTGAGTTATGTCCCCAATTATATCCGACATTCTCTTTGCTTTCTCACTGTCTGGCATACATGCATTATGATCAGCTTAACCAGCTGTGCTCTCCACAGATGTGGTTCCTATTTCATACCTTTATCTATGAGTTATCTAGAGCCTGAGAGGATTCCCTGCTTCGCGTCACTTACAGAGAAAGCTTACAAAGAGAGGACACACTGAGAGGATGAAAAGGGATGAACACAGCCAGATGAAATGGACCTTCACTACATCATGACCTTCATGGACATGACATAGCTGTGATGGGTGGATCCCTGGTCTGTGTCACATGATTACATGTCACATGATAGCCTTACCCTTGTTCTGAAAAGTGCTTTCTTGGCTGTTACCCTTCTAAAAAAAGATCATTCCTGATCATGCTTGTTTGGAATGTAAGAGTCAACTTGGCATCCCGATAAAGCTGCCAGATGATACTCTTGTTCACGTGTAAGGGGAGATCATACCTGCCACTTTTGGCCTATAACTGTTTTAGCTGCTTTACAGTTAATACTGCATATACATTTCCTGTGTTCTAATAAAGAGATATAACTGTGGATTGAGAACTAATTACATGTCCATTAATGTCATTTCTATGGATATGAAGCAACGGTATTCAGGGTATATCAGTGCAGCCTTTCCTCGTTAGCATTAGGCGTAGACTAATTAACTAAATGGCAGCACGGTGGCTCAGTGGGTAGCGGGTTTAAGGTCCTGGGTTCAATCCCAGGGTGGAGCGGCCCGAGTCCTTTTTGTGTGGAGTCTGCATGTCCTCACCATGTCTGTGTGGGTTTACTCCGGGTTCTCCAGTCCAAAGACAGGTTAATTGGTGTCTCTAAAGTGGCCTTTCATGTGAGACTGTGCGTGTGCCCTACGATGGATTGGCGCCCCTTCTAGGGTTGTTCCTGCCCCCAGAGTTGCTGGGTAGGCACCGGCTGGCCCACGACCCTGTGTGGAGTTCATTCAAGGTAATGAATGAATGAATGAATGAATGAATGAATGAATTAACTAAATCCAAAGAGTTAGGAGATGGTAAGTACAGGTAAGCATCACCAAAGTCGATAAATACATTAGAAACTGCTTTGTTTGTTTTTTGTTACGCAACCGGGACATGTTCAAAAACCATATTATAAACTATACAAAGCAATGCTATATGGGATTAATTTAATGGCCAAGCTACTTCAGTGTTTCCAATACCTTCATAACAGAAGAGAACCAACTGAGAGATGTTCAGAACATGTGAGAAATAGACAATATTTCCTTTTTCACGTCTTCTCCCTCTGCAGTGCAGCGTGTCATTAAAGTTGATCTGATACAACAGCTAATGTATATGATAAGGGTTAAGTAGGTTAATAATCTTTAATAATTATAATAATATGTGTGCATACATGTAGATGCTTCTGCCCATGTAGTGGAGCTTGGAAGTCTTCTTGAGTAATTTAAAACCTTTAGGATACAAGTGAAGTCCATCACCTGTCACCAGTCTATTTAGGGACCAAACCCTCCAATCTATGGTAACAAATCAAAAAGCTCAAAGTTTCCAGATTGTTTTATCATTTCGGTGCAGGTGAGTGTGCGGGCGCTATGGAGGACTGGGTGAGTTAATAGCACTGGCCAGGATCCAGTGTTCGCAGCAAAGCCCCACACCCACAAACACACACCACACACACCCACTACCTCCCTTCCACTGGTGACTGACACCTTTTTTGGCAGCAGAGTGGCGGGTGGCTCAAGACCAAGAAGAGCAATGAAGAAGAAGAAGAAAAAATAAAAGAACACTTCTCTTCACCAGCATCATCACCACCCGCCTGCCACCCCCCCATTCCACACATACACTCACACACACACTTATACACATGGTCACACAGACACATACACTCCTCCAAATAACAGATGGTGTTTTTGGACTCTGTTTCCATTTTTTCCACGTCGTTTAAAAAAAATGACAACTCCCAAGGAACACACATTACGCATACTCGCATACAAATCCACATACCTCGTTTCAAACACTGGAGACGCGTTCACCAAAAGATGACTATCAACTGAGACATGACAGCCAGTACTTTATAAACAAAGATGATTGTGGTTTAGAGTAAGAGGAAACGGATAAAGTACAGCGCAGAACCAAAAGCGATCCTGCAGCACCGTGTCCATCACTATCGGCAAAGGCTGCCATGGCTGGCACAATGCCATTGGCATGGTATAAAGCAATCCGTACTTTTTGCGGTTTCCTTCAATCATTAAACGGTCCCAGAATTAATTGAGTGAAATGCCGGATGTTGGTACACTGAAACATGTACGGTATCATTTTGTTGGTATTATCAGCTATGGTTGTTAGTGATGTGCTGCTTTTTAACAAAGTTTCATCATTTAATGAATAACTTCTCACTGAACAGTAGTTTTTTTTAAATGTGGACCATTTTTTACTCTTACTTGAATAAATCAAAGACAACAACAAAACGTTTTTGATCTTATAATACATTATCCATGTCCTTTTCTTCCATTTGCATTGTTTTTGCGGCCAAATCTGCCTTGCTTTTAAGTACCTAGTGCACTATCATATATAAAGTATGTAAAATAAAATAATGAGAATATGTAGTTAAGACAAACAGTATTGTGTTTGGTCCCACTGTGTTGTTATAGCTATGGGTAAATAAAGTCTGAAACTTTAAACTTTTATATTTTCTGTTTTGGCTCCTTGTGATTTCCTTAAGAGGTTTCGATAGAATCTTGCGCTTATCATGGATACTGTGGTAAATAAAGATCAATTTCCTTTGATTAAAAAGCTGAATGTTGCTCAGATATCCTATAGCCTTTTTGTATTGTTTTTAGAATGGATTTCCAATGGAATTTGTCTATGAATTACAAATATAGTAATGATCCATGTAAAAGCGGTCCGAAAACACTGCAAGCGATTTTGTTAAAGTAATAGGTAAATTGACATACTGATTAATCAGGTCGATTATTTCCATTTTGAGATATTTGTGCATGAAGCTGATATTCAGAAATAGTGGAGAAAAAGCAGAGAAATTTTATTACAATCCTGTTACAACTTGTGTACAACTGAGTGACTAAAAAGAGCTGAGAAAACATTCAGTGAGAATGTTTATGAGAAGGGGCTGGGCCGGGACTGCTGTAGCCTAGCGGTTAAGGCACTAGACTCTTGACCTGATAGTCTTGGGTTCAAATCCCACATCTGCCAAGTTGCCACATTGGGGTCCTTAAGCAAGACGCCTTAACCCACCATTGCTTGAATTGTAAGACTGTATGAGTTGTAAGTCGCTCTGGATAAGGGCGTCTGCTAAATACCGTATATGTAAATGTAAGGTTTTCATTGAGATAAAAAAAACAAAACAAAAAAAGGCAGCTACCACATTGCATTGCTTATTTAAACTTTTTTTTTTTTACAGAAACAAAAACAAAGCAACTTTTACAGCTGAGTTACCGTGTGGTACGGCAGCACAACTGTTACGGTGACTGCTGAGAAGATCACCAGGACTCCACTGCCCTCTCTACAGAGCATCTACCGCCACAGAGTCTACAGGAGAACTGCCACCGTCCTTACAGACCACACCCACACCCAGCATGGACTTTTCACACTTTTGCCCTCAGGCCGGAGGTACAGAAGTATTCAACGTAAGACCACCAGGTTAAACTCTTTCTTGCCCAGTGCAGGGAGACTCCAGAACCTACCTCAGAAATAAATAGCACTTTGGTTTACTCTTTTACATGCCACTTTGTCATGCACATTTCATTATGTAGTGCAGTAAATATCTATAATCTAACAATTTGTACATAATAGCCATCCTCGTCAAGCTATACGTTTTTTTTTTTTAAATGCTGGATGGATGGATGGATGGATACTCCTGAACAATAAAAAGACAAGAAAACAGAAGTCACATCACATGCTTATATTTTGTTCAATTATAATTTCAAATTCTATGTTTATGAGCATTTGCCAAAGAGCTTAAAGGCCACCTATTTAATGACAGTATTCAGCATGACTGTACACGCAGGACCCTGCTGATAAAGTTCCATAGCAGTTTGTGGGTCAGTCATCTTATTACCACGCAATACATTTTCTTCTTGCTTCTTTACAGCGGTATCTGTAAGATTGTCTTCACTTTCCTTGTCCCACACAAGGCAAACCTTTGAGTGTGAGACCAGGCTGAGCCCAAAGAACCAGCTGTCTTGGCCAGTAGCCATGTTTCTCTGGGGAGAATGATGGAGAAAGGCAGGCAGAGAAGAAGCAGGACAGGGGGCTACAGATAGAGACCAAGTGGTGGGGGTTTGTCCCCCGCTGAGAGTGGCGTTCCTAACTGAGTGCCAGGAATAGAAAGGGGTCGTTTTTCTCACACGGTGACCCCTGACCTGCTCCAGACAGCAGGGATTTCACACGCATCTCTTCCACACAATTGATCCCTTCATTCCACTGCACAGACACCGAGCGCCGATTAGATAGCAGGAGGGTGAAGGAAGGTAAAAGTGGCCGCCAGTGAAACAGGGAAGCATCAACGACATACAGAGATGCTGAACCTGAAGGCTATTTCTTAGGTATAGTTTCCCTGAACGGTAAAATGATATGTATGTCATAAGAACATCTTCTTAAGTGTATCAATTTGAATAGGAGGGGTTGTCAATGTGCTTTAGGGAAACATTCGGTGTTATTCAAGTCGGTAAATTAACTGCTATTAAACAAAGTTGGCTCGCATTTATAACAGCTAGACATACACAGGATTTCAGTAGGACACCATCACATCACCTTCTCTGTATAGCAACATCATGCACCAAATCACGCTTCACCACCAATATACTTCATTCACTTATTTCAGAATGAATATGTACTTCAATAAAACCTAAATACTGGTTAAGGAAGTCTGGCCTACACCAAGCAGTTACATGAAGAAATGACAAAACATGGCATGAAAGATTTAAAAATTCCAGGTTGACATCTAGAACGAACCAACTTCCTCCTTTTTTAGCACGGATCCCGATCCAAATCTGATTTCCTTCACATTTTCCTGTTTACAAGCCAACGCCAAAATCAAGTGCCAAGTGAAAACTTCACAGGCCGCTTACATTCAGCCTCATCAATGTTCTCATGGAGTATCGGAAGCCATTACATTCGTTTGTATAACTAATCAGCTATATAGAGTTCGTTTTTAGAATCGGTAGTACAGATGCTAGAAATCTTCTTCCACGTCGCTGCCCTGATATACATCACAACAAAAAAGTGGACACCCTCAGGCTCTGCTCTCTCTCACAAACATTAAACATATGAACGGATATTACAGTATTTGCTCAAGTTTCGCAGACACTGGGGGAAAAAAAAACAAAAAAACACATGGGCCGAAGAACAGGAGAATACTTAAAGCAGAATGACTGAAAACCAGTCCAAATAACCACAGATATAAGAGTATTATACACTTTGCATTAATATGCATTACAAACAAAGGGCGCCGTGAGAAATATTTACTACATGATATAAAAAGGCAGCACAGAATTTCTTTAGGCCAGACTTTTTTAATTGCTGGTTCCTCGGATGTCCCTACTTAAGAATCTATTGAGGAGGATCCGCGAAATACAAAAAAAATATATATATATATATTTTTTTGTATTCCTCAAATATGATCGTCGGCGGATCCGCGAAACAAGCAGTAAAAAAAAAAAAAGTCTGGCCTTATGTTGATAAAAATGTTTGAAGGAATTACGCTTCATTTTATTTCCAAAATCTTTTTACACTTTCTTGATTAAAATCGTGAACACAAAACAGAGATTTTATTTAATTACAGTTGGCCAGGTACTATATCCCATAATGTTATACCTTAAATAGTAATCATCTGTAATGAATAGAAACTTTAGTGTAACTCTGTTTAAGGGGCATAAAAATCTTCCAAGCTAGAGAGTCTAAGTCGATGGATTGCTGTGAGAAAATAAATAAGTTAACATTAGAAAGCTTGTAAATATAAGATTTTTTATTATCCTATCTATCTATTACCTCACAATGTTGATCTTGTTAAAAAAAAGCAGCTTCAGCTTTAAGCAGCTTCTGGAAAGGGCAGTTCGTGGTGACCTGGGTTCAAACCCTGGAACTGGCTTGCAACATAAAAGTAGTTGTCCCTGCAATGAACTGGTGTCCCATCCATGTAAGACTCTCGATTTCTCCCAATGGATTCCAAAACAGGCTAAGATTCTAGGATCAGAGCTGTAGGGGTGGCAATGAGACCAGCCATACCCCCTGCCTTTTTTATTTAATTTACATTAAATTCAATGCACATAAGGCAATTTTGAACTCTCCCACGCTTGAAAAGAATAGACAGTGGATTGCACCATTTGCTTATCAAGGGGGACTAAACCTTGTGCTTTCATTGTGTTTTTATTTTTTTTCCAGCTTAGCAGATACAAACGTTCGCAAAAACAACAAAAGCAATTTTTATTCGTAATTTTAGGGGTGCTGTGGGCCCCAAGCCCAGTGCTTCCTGTCAGATATTTTGGTGCAGTATTTTATTTTTTTATATTACTGGCTAGTTACTTAAATAGCATCAAGTTGTTAATTCTATTTTATTCTAACAAACTGGACTGCACCAAGACTGGATTGCAATTTTAGATAGTTAACTCTGTCACCCATAAACCAATTTCCAGAGTTCCTTCTTCACAAGGCATTAAGTGTGCTACTCGGGCCATATTAACAAACTAAGTTGAGTGTGTGTTCATCAGTCACACACAGTTTGAGAGTTTGAAGGTGTGTGTAAATGTGCTGGAGATGCTTCACTCTCTCTGCAGCGCCCAAGGCTGTACGTCCTTCAGCACAGAGTCTGAAAGGGAGCATGCAGTGCTCAGGAAGTTCAAGCAGACAATCTAAATCCCCCAATTTCCTCCTCTCTAATCATTTCTCCCTTAGTCCACGTAGAAGGCCAAATTAGAAACATCTTTTACTCGATAGGACATTTACACACAGCAAAACAGTACGTACAGGCTGATTTATGTCTTCAAATTGTGATAGCAGACAAACGTCCTTTGCCCAATTCAATAACGATTGCACTTCTTGCACTCTTCATGCCTTTATTAAACAAATTGATTAATCATTATATATATATATATATATATATGTTTCTATTAATGAGATGTGACTGGAGGTCTGGTCAGACTGGACTGTACACATTCTCAAGTCTGAACCTACTCTTTTTTTTAATCAAAATCTGGTCCCGTCGACCGTATAAATTTTTAAAAAAATTTGGCAATATTAGAAGCTATTCAGTAGCCGATCACCATGATTACCCAGCTTGCACTCTGCGGGTATGTTTGGACGTGTCCGAGGGAGGGAAGGCAGGTCAGGGGATCATTTCCTGGCATAGCAGTAACAATGATGCCTGCCAGCCCTATAATAGTGTGGCAACCTGCTCAGGGTACATGCTTGTGCGGGCCCTGCGGATCCCGCAAAGGGCTCTGAACCTTATCCTGAACTCTTATCCTGACCAAAATAAGTAGGGTTAAAACGTCAAGAAAAATTGGCGAGGATGGCAGAGATGCCTCAAGCTGGAAAACTAGAAAATAGATTTTTAATACATCAAGAGTCTGTTACTTTCCTTAAGACTAAATATTCTACAACAATCACACTAAGAAATTACCTAAATCTTTTTAAACCTTGGATTCTTGAACCCATTCCATAAATCACAAAATTAGGATGAAGAACAATGTAAAGAAAAAAGTTGAGGTATAGTGTACTGTGGTCTACCTCACCGTTATTCAATTCAATTCAGCTTTATTGTCATTACACCAGTACAGGGTTGCACAGTTTAATGAATCACGGTCTACCTAGTTTTCCAATGCAATGATAACAATAAATGAAAAATTACTAATAATGAATGATGAAGGATTACTAGGCATGAAAAAAGCAGAGAAATATAAACATAGATGCTTTTTACAGGTGGTGCAAATCAAAGATACTTGCATCAGCCTTAATTCTGATTATGAGGTAGAATACTAGAGATAAAATACTATTAGTATGATACACTATATACACATACAGGCTTTACAGATGCAGAGGTAGGTGGATTATGCAGGGTGTACAGTAGCTACAGGAAACCGCTGCAACTAAAGGATTTTAAACCTTTTTTATATCATAAGTGACTTTTACATGACAAAAATGTGAATTTCACGTTTTTAAACTTTATATTTACAGTATATCTTATGTAACCAAGCTGAACTGGTATGAAAAAGAAAATAATTATATGTTACCGAAGGCTTATAACAAAAAATTCCCCAAAATGACAAATAGAATTACCAGCGATATAGATTGCAACCTCGATTGTTTGTTTAGTCAGCTCAGAATTAACACCCAGAAACAATCTACAAGGTGTTTACAGTGAATAATTTACCTCTGCTAATAGCTTCAATTAAGCATTTAGCAGCTACACAAGCACGCCATCGCTACTGAGGAACGATCCTAATTTCATATACTGCGCACAGACCACCCTTCGATTCCACAGAAAGACCAGTTCAGAATAAAAGTGCTTTTTTATGTGATTATAAACAATAGTAATATTTAAATGATCACTGCAAATGAAAAATTTGTTTTTTTTTATACAGTTTAGCCTAATTTAATACGATATTAGTGCTAGAGGAAAGAAGCGAGAACGAGTACACTATACTCAAATTATGATCTGTGCTTTACACATGCACTCACTATGCCTCCTGGGGAACCACGCTCATTGACGAGTGTATTAAAGGTCCAGTGCCTTTTATGAAAATCTAAAATCTCATTATCCCCTCAGGAGGCAGAAGATCCCATTGTGGATTCACTTGAGCGCACTGTTGAATGGACAACATTGCAGATTTAAGCCACTACCATCAGCTCAAGCGCTCTAAAAAGAATGTTACGCATCATCAGGACAATCTGGTGTTAATTGCACTGGCTGATTCCAAAAACTACAGGCAGAAAGCTTTAAACAAATGATAACATGTGACAAAGATCAGACCAACTAGACACGTTAAATGTTACACCTTACATCCTTAAAACTTTCCAAACACCCCTGTAATCATAAATGTTTATTTAACAAGTACAATCATATTCAAAGCAGAATGATACAAGCCAGGACCGCATACATACGCAAAGTTAGTTGGAAATGTATATAAAAGGTACAAGGGTTGGTATATTACAAAGTCTGGGATATTTCATTACTGTTAAACTCAACAAAGGAAAGAAATGTGAAAATGTGGGGACACTTATTAATTAATTAAGTTATTAAACTTAATTAACAACTACACAAAAACAATGTTGGCTATATAATAAATAAATAACTAGAAAAAAAAAACTGAGGATGTTGTTGTAGCAGTTCAGTGAGATACTGATGGTTCTACTGAATTATAAATAATAACATATATAAATATGCTTTCACGTTACTATACCAGGACTGTGCATTTTAACAAAAAGCTTCTGGAATTAAATATACAGTAGCAAAAAAATTTTAAATGCTAAAAACTGAAAAAGATCAAAATTCAAATATGATTGATTAATCAGTGGAATCAAAATAGAATAGAATCTAATCTAAATTTCAACTTAGAATTAAGTCATTTCACTATTATTTCTATGTAAATATTTCACTTCAGAATCAACTGGGATTTAATAAATACAAATAATTTGATTATAATGTAAAAAGTGTACTTCTCTTTCCTGGCCATAAAATAGTTATTGTCTGATATGGAAAGTGGATTTTAAAATAAAAAATATAATAAACAAGCAAATCTTATTAGCAGTCAGGAAATAATATAATATTTTATTAGAAAATCTGCTTTTTTCTTCCAGTCTAATAACGACTACAAAATAATATTTCCAAATAATCATGACACTTACATTGACTAATTAATAAACATAATTTTGTAACTTGTAATTAAAAACTGCAGTTCTACTATAATTTGGTCTAGGTTATTATTTCAGTACTTAACAGCTAATAATATAATAACGTAAAACACAATTTAATAAAAGTTCTTAACATTTTCATTAAGGAAAGCCAAGTCAGAATCTACAGTCAGTATAAAGTTCAAGTTTTACTCACAAAAACCTATTTAAAGCTACATAACAAAACTCACTTAAGGCAAAAAATACCTATCTTAGTTGTTATATGATAACGTAGATTACAGATTCCAGCTTGTAAGTTTGCATTCCCACACTGTCAGGGTCCGGCTCAGCGTCTGGTCCCAGCGTGAGCCACAATAGAGCATTTCTGCACATCACATCACTACCCCCTGGTTCACCAAACTCTCTAAACCGCCACCAAACTACTGAAGTTCCACCCAGCTGCTCCAATGCAACATTTCCCATTTTGTAATGAAAACTGAATTGTGGTTTCTCCTTCATGATCCCTCCGTGGCGTCCCACATGGATACAGATTCATTGAGCCTGTGTGGAGCGAGTGCGGAGCGGGTGGCCTGGATCAGGCTGAATAAATGGGGGTAGAGCGGGTAAGGGGGGTCTGCAGAGTTCATAGCCCTCTGTGAGAAGAATAATATAGCTCTTGTTTCCTAAGCGCATGTTCTTGCCAGCACGCCTGCTTTCCAAAATAGTAATATTGCAATAACGCAATAATAAAGATAATGGCTGAGGTTATTGAAGCTGGAATGAAAGATCCGTTGTGAATAGAGAATGGTCGGCTTTTCAAAGTACTTTCTTCCATCCTGACCACAAAAGACCATTGTGACCCTTCCTGATCTCACTGCAAAACTAAAACACTTCTCTTTCTGCCCTTCTGCCACTTTCACCTCTCGTCGGCTTGTCTGAAATGACAGGGACGTCAAAGGGTGACCCCACTGCCCACAACAAGTGAGTTAATCTGCCTGACTCGTCCCGGCTCGCATTTTGAGGGGCTTTTTCCCCCCTCTTTTGTGTTTTAATTGCACAAGATGAGTGTCATTGCAGAAGAGCAGTGCCCCGTTGCATGTGCGCTGCTAAACCACGCTGATCGTCCAGACCGGCTCAGTGGGAACAGGCAGGATTTCAGGGACGAGCCGGTGGATCCCTGGCTCATCATTTTTTTTCCTCATTAGAAGTTATATCATGTGGAACGTTTGCCGTCAAGCGAGAGAAGCAGCAAAAGGTACGAGCAGCCTGGTTATGCACAATGACAGCCAGCCACTAGAGGATAAATTGAGATGAAAGCAAATGAAGAAACTTGTCACTTGTGCAAAAGTGACAAAATACTTTGTGAGAGACGAGCACAGAAGGACAACCACACCAGGTTTCATTCTGCATCACCGGCTCAGTGGACAGTGAGGGGAACATTAAAAACGACACAAAAAGACCATCATGTGAACATGAGGAAAATAAACACAGAAACAAAACATCCATCACAAGCAACTGAATGCAAACCAGAAGAAAGGAATTTCCACCAACAATACTGTTTTTGTACAAAAAAGGGAGGGAAGTTCGGGAAGTTTTTTATCCCCCAAAAAAAGAAAAAAAAAAAAAAAAAGAGTAGAAAGAAGCAAAAACAGCTCCAGCTCCTGCCAACTTACCATCCACCAGGTCCTGGCCGAGATGTCGTAGCAGAGCTGCCATTTGATGGAGCCGTCTGAGGTTTTAGCTGCCATTATGCTGTCAGCAAGCTTCATCTGATGCTGGTGCGCTCACCGGAGATAAGACACCTAATTGAGAAAACATTTGCACTGGCATGTTGGGCAACATGTAGCCCGCTCCGTACCATATGGAATCATGGGTAAAAAAAAAAAATCCCTGACAATGAACCAATCTCGCGCAGACCCCGTGGCAAGGTGAGCGGCAGTCATCTGCTCACAAAAAAAATAACACCAGCACGATGAGCCCTTTTTTCCACATCACTGAGTGCCTCAAGTCATTGGTCTCTTTCTTCTTTAATTAGGGATTCTTCTTCTTCATCATCATCATCATGACTAGTGTTGAGCTCACTAAGGTCTGCGCAAGTTCGGCTTTTTCTCCTTCTTTCAACTTTTTGGAGGAGTGGAGAGATTTAATAGGACAGAGTCAGGTAGAGGGAGTGAGGGCAGCCGACTGAAGCGCCACAGGCTATTAGCCTGAGATTTCTGCCGGACAGATGGAACTGCTTAAAGACTATCATGCAATGTTTTGTTTCTTGTCTCTCCATGCCTTCTCTTCAAGCAACAGTTTTTTAAGTAAATGTAATCATATTTTCAAAAGTAGTACAACTAAATACACTGAAACATTATGGATATTTATTACTGGGCATTTCCAGGAAAGATTTTGCTTTGAAAAGTTGACTGATTATCTTTAATGTGGATTGATTAATGCAGCGCTGATCACTACCACTTTCAAACAAAGTCTTCTGCTTTGTAAGTGACAGCTTCCTTATTTAGAATTACATTTTTTTTGTTCTATGTTTCTAACAATTTATTATAGTCATTTTAAATAATTTCATTAAAGAGTTTTTGCCGTTCGGTGGATATGAGGTTAATTTTGAGGTTAAAAAAAAAAAAAAAAAAAAAAAGTGTGGACGCTTTCTGATGCAACGGTTACACCTGTAAAAATGGAAAATGTTATTTTTGTAAAATAATCCTTTTATTAATTATGTTTATCAACTTTAGCATGGACACTAAAGATGATTATCTAAAAGTACATAAATAATAAAATTTTTATAAAGTAAAGTACAGTAATCTATTTCATCTGTAGGCACCACTTCATTACTTGTGAAACTTATATAAAATGATATTTTATACATAATACTCTCAGTCTTTGTGAACTCAGGGGTAACAATACAACTAATAGACAATTCATCATGAATTTGTGCAATATAGATACAACTCTAAACCTGCTATCCTTCAAATTACTTCTCTGCTCAAACGTTTATTTTATGTGACCACATTATGATCAAGTTTAAAACATTTACATCTTGCACTTGTATGATGTTACACCTGTGCGTGTCTATCACACGTAAAAGGTCCTTTTAGTTGAAATACACTCCATCTGACTGTGGGTTTAAGTACTAATAGTGCACAGACATCATGCGGGAGATTATGAGTGCGGGGCTCGAGTTCGGGCCGGCTCAGGTTCCCAGACGAGAGGAATACCTGAGCCAGGGGCAGGAGAGAACGTCTGAGCATCAAACAGTTCTTCCATTGTGATCTTGCCTGAGGAATGTGATTAGGGGCTGAGATACAGAGGAACCTGTACTCTGGAACGCTTAAGAGGGTAGAAGTAGGACAAAGAGATACCTTACCCAAAAAGTTCCAGCACAACAAGCATAAGGGTTAGGTAAGAGAGCAGCAAAACCATGAAAAATATTTTCATCGAAAAACATGACCATTAAAACGCACAGATCTAAACGACTTGTTTTATTTTTTCCGTGTAGCAATCTTTTATAACCGTTATTAAAGTGTATTCATTATACAACTCGAAACACCATTAGGCCATTAATAATGTGGATTTAACTATTTAATTTACGCATTATATGTCATGTATAAGGGATTAACTCACTAGGACAATTTTATAAATCACAATTTAGTCTCAACACGAACATTGTCTTAATTAAATGCAAAAAGTTCCAGATGATAAATGTAATAATTTTCTACAAACTTCAAGAGCTTCTGTTTTTTTTTTTTTACATACGTAACATTATATTTATATATCCTAATATAACGAGAAGTTAATTTAAGAAATATCTTCTTATTTTTTTAGCAGTATATTTATATCCAGTTTTCAGTAACAGAGACTAGTACACAAATTCCTGACATAAGATAGAAGATAAACGTTTAAATGCATGAGTAAGTGATGAAACAAGTCATGCACAATAAGGTTTGCTTACTGTATATTTAAATTTATGCAAAAAAAAAAAAAAAAATACTAAATCTTAGGCAAAGCTGGCCAGCACATAGAAATGCAGTTACAAAGACATAACTAATATTGTCTGAAATAATAATAATGATATTTGAAAACGTTTACCCTTACTCATAACAAGAAAAATTAAATATGTTTTAGTTTTATTCTTATTATACCACAACCAACTTATCTGAGTCTGTCTTACAGAAGTCAATAATTCTAAATCCACAATGGCTAAAAGTACACATGTATGGGGGGTTCGGGGCAAAACAATCATATAGCTTATAAAAATGTTTCACAATGTTTGTTACAGAGGTTTTACTTAAAAACTTGATGGCCCAACCAATCGGCCTCCCCTCCCTCAGACATGGTCCGTTGTACCGCATGATGTCCAACCTAGTCATAGGACTCCATCAGGGTTTAAAATCAGGTCACTATTTTTGATGGACTAGAATGTTCCAGTATAAATATGTAACACATTTAATTTAGTTCATTTTTACTTAAGTTACAAGTACGAAACAAGTACTTAATAAAGAACAAATAGAACATTTGACAAAATAATCACTGTTGAAAAATGTAAAGTGTAGATTTAACGGAATACTGATATATCACCACATAACAGTCATAATGCACACGCACAAACGCTAAATAAATTAAATGTTTCTATAGAAAATACATAAATCAGATGTACAACTGAACAATATACTGTACATCTTCAGAAGGAGTACACCTCCTCACGGTGCTTTCATGTAACAGTTCTCATTTTTCGTAAATTGCCCAGTAGGAGGGGCTATTGCACCAATTTCACTTACTCTTTACTAAAGTTACAGGTAAATCAAACGTCTGTCAGCTGTGTCAGATCACCTTAACTTTATTTTCTTCTTCTCTGAGATCTCTGATTTTCATTCCTAGCACAGTAAATACTGTCTCAGTGGTCACACAGAAGGAAATAAACATGTATGTATAAAGTTATATTAATTGTACTATGTAATAATTGTAATTTTAAAAAGAGATCAAAATATAGTTTGTTGTTTTTCATAATTTGTTATAGATAGCAAGACCTTTTATTTAATTTGCATGTAATATGACGTAGTTATATGAGGTGAATATAGCACTAAAGCAGCAACATTCTAAGCACAGCTGTATTTTCCAGTGGTGATCTGCCAAAGAGCCAAAGTGATTTGAGGGTGAGAGAAATGTAGAGGGTGTTGATTGGGAGGAGGGAAATAGTCAAATCGAATAAAACAAAGTGATAAATTAAAAACAGAGAAATAAGTAAGAAATATAGTTTAATGGTAATCGGTTAAAAGAGCAGATCGTTTTTTTAAATCCTCTAAATATTTTACATTATAGACATTAACACAGCTTGACATGTACTGTTTTGTAATGCAGACACTTTCATAAGTCATAACATTAAAGCTGGTTATCGTTGGCATTTTATCGATTCCAATTCACATCGCTTTCAAAATTATGTGAAAAAATGAATTAAATAAATATAAAGTCAATCACTTTTATAAAGCAAAAAGTAAAGTAAAAAGCTTATCGTGGTTTAATGTACTAAAGCAGTGACGTACAGGAGCAGCAAACGTTTCTTAATAACTAATAACTTAAGTAATCTATTCTGCTGAAATAATGAACTTGTGGTTCTGAGGTTACTAAATCATTTTTACCTTGTGCATTTTACTTATAATATTTTAGGTTTACATGGGATAAAAAAAGCAATAATTATTTAACATTGTTATCATTCTGGGTACTAGAGATTTATTTATATTTACAGCATTCAGCAGACGCCCTTATCCAGAGCAGCTTACGCGGTTTTACAATTTAAGAAATATTGGGTTAAGGGCCTTGCTGGGACTCAACTGTGGCAGCTTGGCAGAGGTGGGATTTGAACCCAGGACCATCAGGTGCAGAATCCAGCACGTTAACCACTAGGCTACTCTTTTTGTATATTAAATGAGCTTCAGTCAGTATCTGGGCCACTTACACTTTCCATATGCATTACTATCATTTCACCCATGTAAATATGCACTTTATAATAAATCTCCATCTTGCTGCACAACAGCACTTTATCGTGCAGTACAAAAAATCTATTTTTTATTAAAAAATGAGTTACCTAGTTTTTATAAATGCATACAGAAAGAATATTAATTTATACAGTTTTTAATTAATGAACAGGGTGATTTAACAGTATGTAAGCACTTAGCATCTGCCTTTATTAACGGCTATTCATATGTCACTCATTAGATTATTAATTTATATTTAGCTTTATCCCCTGAAGCAATAAGAATTAATCCAAGCATTCATTTAATGGTATTCAAATATTAAGACTATATGCTTAGCTTTGTACCAGTATTGTAAAGTTTTATGACCACAGGAATTAGGGACTTAGGAGTCTCATAGTTGAAAAACTATTCTAACAAATATAAATAGTCCAGTTTGCCCAAGCTAAATGTTTTATCCGAAACAAAAAAAAAATGTAATAAAGGAAAAAGGTTTTAAGTCAACATCCCAACTGTGTGGTAGCAAGCGGAATCATTTCAGACTATTAAATAAAGATGTCACAATGTGTGTAAGAGTGATTGCAAATGCAAGGCGTATTAAATATCAACCTCAGAGTCCTCTTTTTGTAAGTTTAACAGCTGAGGTTATCATTTACTTCGTTGCAAGGTAGAATGGACATCAATTT
Source organism: Parotocinclus spilosoma (assembly GCA_033117975.1). Taxonomy (NCBI): domain Eukaryota; kingdom Metazoa; phylum Chordata; class Actinopteri; order Siluriformes; family Loricariidae; genus Parotocinclus; species Parotocinclus spilosoma. The sequence goes on from JAVSBV010000002.1 coordinate 4,586,565, forward strand.
GGAAGAAAAACATTTGGAAGAAAATCCTTTTATTTCATTCTATAATTACTTTAAGACAGGATGACCAGTCATTTAGGAAAACAGCAAAAGGTCTGAAAGTTTCAACAAATACAGTGGCCAAAACCATCAAACACTACAGTGAAACTGGCTCTTATGAGTATTGCCCCAGGAAAGGGAGACCATGTGCTACCTCTGTTGCAGATGACAAGCATATTCGAGTCATTAGCCTAGAAATTGCTAGTTAACAGCATCACAGATTACAGCTGAAATAAAGGCTTCACTCAGGTCCAGCAGCAAACATCTCAATGTAATATAGTTCATTTGTATAACCTGTGCACCTGCAAGGTGGGAAAATAGCTCAAATTAAAAAAAATAGTTATTAAAAGCAGGTTTGTCGAGTAAAAACCTTTGACCACATAAACTATGTAACATAATGACACCTATTGGTACACACAGACACACACACACACACAGACACATCAGATATAACATTTTGGTGGGTATCGTTTCCGTTGACCTGAACCGTTCTCATTTTAAACTGGTTTCTTGAACATGACAATGAGTTCACTGTTCTCAAATGTCCTCCACAGTCACCAGATCTTAATCCAATAAAGCAGATTTGGGATGTGGTGGAACGAGAGATTCACATTATAACTGTGCAGCTGACAAATCTGCAACAAATGCGTGATGCTATCCTGTCAATATGGATCAAAATCTCTAAGGAATGCTTTCAGAACCAAAAGCAGAGAATTAAGGCAGCTCTGCAGGAGAAACGGGGTTCAGCCAGGTACTAGGATGGTGTACATAATAAATTAAACAATTTTATATTCTAACAGCACTCCTGTAACACTGGAAGAACAGAAATTCAACTTACACGCGCTTTCCATTTTAATCTGTTTTTATATTAGGAGGAATCAGGACACAGAATGCTGTAAAATGATAATAGTGTGCCTGGAGTTAAGATTCTTTTACAAAACCAAAAATAAATCTGATCAGCAACTTACCAAAAATAACAGTTTGCTTTTTTTAAACAACATCCATCTATACAGAATTTATTTACAGGGTGTAACATGTTGCAATTTTATTTCTGTTAAATATTATCCATTGTGGGAAATATTTAATTATTTTACTGTACTGGAAAATTGTTGCATTGGGATTTATGTGGGACATTATCTGCATGTTTGAAGAGCGCTGTATTAGGATAGGTACCAGAGACAGCATTAGCCTGAGGAATAACCAGGCTTAAATGTAAATTAAAAAAGTAAATAAAGTAAATAAATGAATAAGTAGATCATTTTAATAATTATGTTCTCATTTTGAACAGATCGCCACTTCTACACTCATTCACTATCAATAAAAATTCCCATTCAATTGTCACTCCACCAAAACTCTCAGCTGTAGTCTGTGTCAAAATTCACAAAAGTTTAGTAGAAACAGTCAAGATAAATTAAATGTTTAAATGAAATATAAAGAAAAATCATTGTTAGGTCTCTAGAACCATGAAAGAGAGCCAAGTATCAAGAACCAAATTGATCCTGTGGGTGATGTCAGTATGTAAGATGCTTAATCTAATTACATTAAGAAATTAGGGGATATTTCATTTTCCCTATTTTTTGTAAGCTGTATTTTTAAAACATTGCTACTAAGATCCAGTAAAAACAAGCATATGTAGATATTTGCTAGATAACATTTTTTTTATTTAAATGTCCAATCATAATTCACAGCCATTCATGACAGAAACAAGATAATATCAGTCACGGTCACATTGGAGGTCAATTTAGAATGACTGGTTCTAAATTGAATCCAGAGTACCTAAAGCACCCGAAACACCATGAGCTATCAACCCCATCATATGCTGAATTTTGGAAACCAGCATAAGCATCAAGTTTTTGCTGGTAAAGCAGCCCACCTGTATCCAAACCACAACAAAGCCCATCTTTGCTGGACATTTTTCGCAGGCGATTAGGACCACAAGCACATCTTAGGAGTTAAGAAAAAACTAACTAAAATTCAAATACTGCCCCATCACTGCTGTCCAAAGTCTGACATCCATAAATGATTCCATAAATTCAACAAAATAAAATCAACAGATCTCGTGCATGGCAGGGCTCGTTACAGATTTTTTCCATTTATGTTCTAATCCAATAACTAAACTAAATGTGCGTGTGTTAGGTTAGTTCCTCTTGCTTACCACAGTCTAATTGAAAATGCCTCAAAAATGATTGTTGTCATCTGTTTGCTTTTCTATCTTTTGGCATTATGGGAGCTTCTCAGCAGAAAAACACACCCGTCTCCCAGATCTCTAAAAAACCACATCTAATGTAACGCCCTAAGCGCATACTATACTGCTCAGGAAAATTAGGGGATACTTCATTTTAAAATATGCCCTATATTTGTGAGCAGTGTATTAATTTATACACTTCCATACATACTATCAGAGACATATCCTGACATGGTGATGTTCATTTCAACATATATTTGATATAAATCTAATAATATTACTCACAGATTTGTAGAAATTAATTCAGTTTTACGATGCCATTCATTGCCGGCTCCGTTTTGTCTACAGGCATATAAAGCAGATTGTTTTATTGCTTTAGTACATCGGATACTAATTAGGAAACAGCTTTACTGGTAAAGTGTTCATGTTGCTTTCCTTACTGCACTCTAACCTTAATTCGATTATAGTTAAAATTACGATTTCTGAAATACAAATCATTAGTAACATTTGCTGCAATTTAAGTTATCCTGGATAATTAATATTGTAAAGCAACTCAATTTATTTTTATACTAAATTGAAGTGTGAGCACGATAGGGAGTGTGTTATCACGAATAATATCATCACAGGTGTGACGTTTTTCCATAACCATAACATGTTGTGTGCTTTCATACAATTGGTTGTGATGCAATTTTGGCAATAAAAAAAAACGAAAATTTATCAAAACAGCCCTGAATTTCATGCTTAATATACTTTAATACTGACAATAAAGTCAGTCAAAAGTAGATCCGCAATAAGTCGTTGCTATGCAACCACAACAATTTCCCACAGAGCTCAAACACAGTATGTTACAAAAGGTTTGTAAAAAATACCATGTAACGGTAGTTTAAAATACAAAGTTATTTTAGCCTAGAGTAATTTATTAGGGTGTTTGCTTTATTTGTATATAGTAAGGTCTATGTGGGTGGCACGGTGGTTTTCACCCACAGTCCAAATACATGTGTTAGGTTAATTGGTGTCTATAAAGTGGCCCTTAGTGTGTGACTGTGTGCGTGACTGAGCATGTGTGCTGTCTAGGGTCGTTCCTGCCATTGCGCCCAGAGTTGCCGGGTGGGCACCGGTTGGCCCGTGACCCCGTGTGGATTAAGCGGAAGATAATGAATGGTCTATGTTTGCATAAAGCTTGTCATTACTTGACAGCACAGCCATATTGTTGAAAGGACGATTCTCAACCGATCAGACTGTAAGGTCAGAACTACCTGTTGTATAACAGCTAACAATAGCCATCTCAACATTTTTGGACAATTAGAGCATTTGAGAGCATTCCATTTGCAGAATGGAAAAATACCACAGATGCATATGCCCTTGTTTACCTACATGCATTTTTTCCTGTCCAATTGTTGACAGATGTCATTTGCTACAGACGATTAAATCATAAACGGAACTGCACGTAACAAACGTCTTCATTTGCATTCTTGTCAACATCTATGAATGACATTTAAAAAAAAAAACAGCTTTGAACTTTGCAACCAAGAAACACAGCACTGTCTGTCAAGGTTCTGCAATTTTAATGAGCCGTGCGGAACAGTTCTACTGATGTGAACATTTGGTCGAATTGCTACAAAAACAGCAAGCAGTGGAAGAAAGAGCGACGACGTCTTTTAATGTTCAGGTAATTTGTTTTTGCACAGACATAAGAATCTGGACAGGATGTTTGGTCGGAGAGAAGAAGGTAATCTGGACCTGCTGTAAGTGTGCTCCTGAGATTAGAAACACACCATGCGGTCATGCACTTCAGCATGTTCCAAAATCTTTCAATTCGCCAGAGGAAACTGCTCACAATAACAAGTCCATTGTTTTTCAAAAACAAGCAAGAAATTGAAAACCATGTCTGGGAGCAGGCAGAATGAGATCCAGATAAATCTTAAGCAGATAAAGATGTAGTAAGGTCATTATTTCCCAATACAGAAAATAATGTCATTAAAAGTATCAGGAAGACCGATTTGTAGTTCATTGTGGCCCAGAGTAATAATGCTCTGGACAAATGCTGATTGTAATAAAAGACAAAAAGGTTTGACAGGTGGGTGTGCATTAACTCCTTATTAACACATAAAAAAGCTTAAATTATGAAGTGATGATTGTGTTAGGTCTGTGACAAGCCTTATAAATGGTTCAGATAATATTTAAACATCATTAGAAAACGCAAACACACACACAATCTGTGACACCAGATAACTGATGCCTGTGGTGTAATGGATTTTATATATATATATATATACACACACACACACACACACACACACACACACACACACACACACACACACACACACACAC
>JAVSBV010000002.1:4591219-4620730 GCA_033117975.1 Parotocinclus spilosoma
ACACACACACACACACACACACACACACACACACACACACACACACACACACACACACACACACACACTGACCATTTAGAGTAATCAATTAACATAACACACACGTCTTTGGACTGGGGGAGGAAACTGGAATATCCGGAGTAAACCCAGGACATGCAGACTCCACACAGAAAGGACCCAGGCCGCTCCACCCTGGAATTGAACCCAGGACCTTCTTGTTGTAAGGCAATGGTGCTACCCACCAAAGCACTGTGCTGCCCAATTATGGGGGTAAACAGAAGGATGTCAAACTGGACGAGAGTGCCCCCACATCGAATGTTCAGTAGGGTGTATGGTCACCCAAGTAAAGGAAAACACTCCACTCCATTAGATATTATATCTTATTTGAGTGTGTGTGTGTGTGTTGTTTTATGTCAGGAAACTGAATCGTGTGCTTGTGTGAGAAATGCCAGCAGGCAGCAATCTTACACCACGAGCCTGCGAGAGATAAGGTACTAAGGAAGGGGCATAAAGAGAAAAGGCTTGAGCCCTGGCCATAAGTACCATCTGCTCTCGTTGGCATACTCTTTGCCATAATTCATTCTTATACCAGGGATTCATTATCAGCAGCCCCAAGTAAATATGGATGTTCAAAACGATCCTACTTTCCAATGTTGACATATAAATAAAACAATTTTCCTTCCAACAACAGATTAATAATTAGTTAGAGGTTGACCTTTCTCTGGGAAGGTTTCACGGCATCCCTTCATGTCCAGGACATTTAAAGGAAATATTAAGTTAAAGGCTGAGTCTAGAAAACTGTGATGAAATCAGGATACATTTCATTTCCACAGAAAAGGCCCATAAACATATAAAATGAAAGCCAAATTCCGCTGAAGTACACCGAATACCACTGTGTTCGACCCCCCTGAAATAACACGTGATGCCATTTCACATTTTATGGCGTTAGTCAGTTTTACAGCGTGTAACCCTGAAACCCAACAGCTATACCGCTGTCCATCTTGGCACATCAAAGCAAATCAGAGAGAATGGCAACAAATGGTGGCCAAATCTGTCACACTGATGTCCTGTGTCAGCCAGCAGCCTCCTACATACTGTTTTTCTGACCTTCACCATGCTAAACATTCACCCACCACTCACTCCAGCTTACTCCCACCCATCTGGCCCTTAGCAGGCCATACTTCACACGTTTAATATTTAACAAAATGTCTGACATTCCACTGGGAATGATCTTGAAAGTATAATTAAATGTAGCATAACACAGCATATTTTATATTAAAAACACCTAAATCAAAGGTGACAACAGAAGTCATCTATATGAATGGGACCCACACCAATGGTTCTCCACCTGCAGGCAGCTCACGACACAAAAATTATTTCCATTCTTTTATACTACAGACTTATTATCACTTTATTATTATGCGTGCAAGACTTTCTTCTGGGTACCGCTCTAACCTCAGCAGTGGACATTTAGAAACGCTTATTTATATTACATTTACACTTACCATTTCACAGCTCTTTGGTAGAGCCAGGTACATTTTATATATATAGCACACTCCTGGGCAAAAATGGAACAAGCCCAAAAATGCAAAATATGAAGATTTGAATGGTCCGAACTACAAATGATTGGTCAAAAAAATTGCAGCAATGAAGAACACACACTTCTGAGACCTGTGCCACCATTTGCATGTTACTGCTCAACTTACAAATATATTTTGTTTTGTTTTTTTTCCTTAAATGATAGTTATTAGTTGGTGATCTTCCACAGTTCTTGCAGCTCATACTTTATCCTGGTCAGGGTCCAGACTGGAACCCTATATAGAACAACTACGAACAATTTTCGACTACTGGACAGCTGTTTGAAGCCAGTATCATGGAGTAGAACCATAACTGATGGGTTTTTCCCATTTTTTCTCATTTATTTGGACTGTGGGAGGAAACCGGAGTACCCAAAGTGGGTATACCATGCCACCCAGGCCACTTCACCCTGGGATTGAACCTGTGACCTTCTTGCTGTGCAACCACTGTAAAAATACATCTTATATTAAAAAATACATCTTATCTTATGAAATCAGAGTTAAGGAAAGCGTAACACACCAGATTTCTAATATATGACTTACATATCAACACCAATACATCTAAACTTACAAAGTTTAATTTAAATCCACCAACTCCTTCTTGGGGGCAGCACGGTGGCTGCACAGCAACAAGGTCACGGGTTCATTCCCAGGGTGGAGTGGCCTGGGTGGCATGGTATACCCACGCCAAGCACTCCGGGTCCTCCGGTTTCCTCCCACAGTCCAAATACATACGCTTTAGGTTTATTGATGTCTTTAAAAAGTGTCCCTTAGTGTGTGATTGTCTGTGTGTGCGCGTTACGATGGATTGGTGCACCATTTACTACTAATAAAATAAAAATAATTTATTTCCCCATGAACTTTAAAAAAAGTTGTAGTTGTCTGGATATGTAGTAATAATTTACATATTATTTTCAATTAAAGTATTTTAAAATATTGTGTACTTATCGACTTGCCTTTAAACGTCTACCAATTATTGTGGGTCATGGATTGTGTTGTCTGCAGATCTTGTCAAAATTTCAATAGGCACATTGTTGTAGGGTGCGTTTTAGCTTTGCCTTTTTATTTTATGCATACAGGTTGCTCTTGATTTTTTTATGCCGAGTAATTGAAAATTGAAAATTAAAAGTGTCATTCAGTAGCTGTTACCACAGACCCAACTACTGGGTACTAGATTTCCAGTGTATTTACTCAACAAAATACAAAAAAAAACACAGTAACCAGTTAGAATATGCAGAGCTCTGCTATAATGAACATGATGTCACTTTGGCCCAGGGGGTCCACATGCAGTGTGTTAAAAGAAAAAAAAAATCCAAATTGAGTAATAGCGATATAAGAAATAAGAGCAGGGACAAAGGAAGTACTGTGGCTCATTATGCAGTCAAATATTTTTGTGATTTACTAGAGTCCCTGTAGACTGTGCTGTGTATCTCTGCACTGTTTTCTGTCAAATAGGTTTAAATATGGAGGGAAAATTCAACAAATATTTTTCGTATTAATATCTTTATTATATGTGCTCAATGTGACAGGAAACAGAAGATACGATGTCATTGCTATGCCCAAAGCATAGAAGGTCATCCAGCTCTATAGTCACACTGACCATAAAAAATCCTTCTGCTACAGCTTAAGCTGTTTAACATAATTAATTTAATCAGCCTACAGTCAGAATCACCGCTCTCATGCTTTCTGCCAGAATTAATCAAATCACATCATAATGTTTTTAATCATTTATTTGTTATTTAATCATGTAAAAAAAATCCCCCAATTCAGTACAACTTCACCTAAGAATGTGCACATAACTAAACTCACTAATCTCGCTGACTATTTAAACCATTTTAATGCCAACTTTTCTCCTCTTTACACTCACTTTTTTTTTGTACTTTCTCATTCTCCCAGCATGTTTTATTTACAGTATTTATCCAGGGCGACTTACAAACCGTTACAGTCTTACAATTCAAGCATTCATGGGCTAAGGCTTAAGAACCCAACTGTGGCAGCTTGGCAGAGGTGGTATTTAAACCCTGGACCATTAGGTCCAGAGTCCAGCACTTTAACCGCTAGGTTATCACAGTCATTTTCTCCCATTTTCTGTCACCCCAAATACATTGTAGGCCATCTCACTACTAGCAATTGCACGTCCACCTTGAATTTTACACAAGTTTCCCCCTGCAGCTTCCCATCACCTTTAGCCCTCATTCTTTTCCTTTTCTTCACATCAACAGTTCCTACAAACCAAACCACCATCTAATGTTGTATACATAACCAGGCCACTGATGGTGTACATGCTAGTGTAGTCTTAGCAGCAGCCCTTAGCCAACAGTATATAGGGACTGTGGTGGCCTAGTGGTTAAGATACTGGACCATGGACTAGGGTTAAAATCCCACATCGGCCACAGTTGGGCCCACACCAAGGCCCTTAACCCACATTTGCTTGAATTGTAAGACTGTATTAATTGTAAGTCGCTCTGGATAAGGGCATCTGCTAAATGACAAATGTAAAGGTATTGGAAGGCATAAAACCCATGTCTAATCAAAATATCATGAATCAGATTTATATTGCAGCAAGATAATGACCCAAAACAGACCTCAATCCTGACACCAACAACTTGAAGAACCAAGACAATCAATGAGTGTTAACTGTCATGGATTTTTACTTGTACTAAACTAAAGGACAGGACTGTAGTACAAACTAAACTTATCTTGCCCACTTCTGTTTCATGGTTATTTCTCGAGTTTAACGACGTCACAAACATATTAAGTGGTATTCATACCTGATGCTGACACGAGGTGTTTTACTGAACATCCCGCGTGGTGTTATGATCTTATGGTGTTATGTACCCAGGTTTGAAGAATCGTCCGTGATTAATGAAAGTGGTTTGAAGTTAATTCTGCTACCACCACCGACCAGTTATCTCCAGCCAGACCAGACCAGACCAGACTCTTATCTCTTTAAATTGGAGATACCAATATCCGGAAATTAACGTTTAAACTGCATATTTAGAATTGCTAGTATAATCTGACAAAAATCTAGACCTACACTGCTCACAAAAGGAGTGAATATTTTATTTTAAATGATGCCCTATTTTTGTGAGCAGTATATATTAATATAAAACGTACGTTGTTTAAAAAATACGATTTTTCAGTCTGGCTACTGCACATGCGCATTCTGCCACTAAAGCGGGGCTAAGCTTTAAAGACACACCTGACGCATGCATACCTGTCAAGTCTCTCGTTTTGACCGGAAAACTATCGTATTATATTAGAATTTAAAAAAAACATTCCTATGCCTCTCCAAACTGAAATGTCACTAACCTCGCGAGAACTGGTGAGAAAGATTGTCACAGAAAATAGGATGTCATTAGACAACAACACTTTTTGTGCTTTACTCTCACGTAAAATCAACCACTCTAGCCCCGCCCACAAATACACTCCTTCCAAAAAAGTATTAAAGGATGCAAAGTCTGCACCAACTCTGTATAATAAATCAGTGAATGCCAGAGAACCACATGAGTGAACATAAGATAATAAAAATGTGTAATGAAAATAAAATGTGTTTTACTTTAAGACAAGCAATGTGCATATATGCTGAAAATATGTAAAATACATTTAAAAAAAATTAAGCTTCAGTTGCCTTTTGTGTTTTCATTTAGGCTGTATTATAATAATTATATATTTAGGAATGTCCACAGAATTTCAGTGTCAACAAAGGTAGGCCTATCAGATTCTGATCATCTAATTGTAGTTTGTAAGTGTTTCACAGGTGGTTATTTAAAATTTCTTGTAAACCTGTTTTAAAATGTTAGGTATACTGAACCTCGGTTGGGCTGGTGGGACTCGAAACGCGGGGGGGATTTCCCTTATTTTTAAATCCGAAACTTGACAGGTATTCACATTTACTTATATGTCGATTTATTTTTTTAAATGAGGGTGCAAGCCTTTTGTACTACAGTCCCATACATACATAGATTAACATGTGAACAGTCTCCTCCTTATATACCTTTCTTGATACCAGACAGGGTGTATATGTGTAAGTTTAAAGTAGGATTAAAGTGCCACCTACTGATCTTTTGAAACATGGCAGCTTAGCAGGGTAGAATTTCATTACTGGCTGGACATTTGTTACATAATAAGCTTTGGAGAGTTTCAAGAAATCCATGAAGGGAAATCTGTCCTGCCATCACAGGTGGTGGGAAATGGGGTTGGCAGGATTATAAGGTTAGAATGTACTTGATTCTGAAGTCAAGATTAGTTTTTGTTATTAGATTTGTGTGTCTGACTAGAATTGGGCTGGATTGGAGGCCAAATCTGACCTTGGTCAGCTTTGGCCTTGCTTGTAACCATTCTGCGTTTTGATTGTGATTTTCATTATTCTGAAAAGACAGAGTGTTAACATACTTTAAGACTGGTCCGTTTTGGGTGAATCTAAAAGTGTACCTGTATACTAATTAGTGAGTCAAGCAACGCACTGATGCATCACACTTTGTACTACAAGTGTGTTTGATTTAAGACACAACCAAAGTTGCCTAGTCAAGGGGATTAGCTTTATATCAACGACATTGGATTTATTTTTAAAAAGCATATAAATAAATTGTATTATGCTTTAAAAAATACAAAAGCATAATTCGCAGAAAACTAATGTGGAGATTAAAATTGTGGGCAGATCGACGATGCGCCTGGTTAATGCAGTGTGCCGTCACCAGCATGTGTTTTATCTACTGAACACAGTTGGACGCTGGTCTATGTCCAGATCTCAAAATATAGCCAATAAACAAGCCAATATAAACAATCTGAAAATACTTTTTCTTTTTTAGCAGCCAGATGTAGCAGAAATGTTTAAAATACAACATTAAAGCACTTGCTTTTTAAAAGCAAAAAAGAAATCCTAACAGTACATACCTCAAGCCTGACCTCTATTCATCATTAATCCACTAAGACTGTCTTAGACTTGATAAAGGTGGTCTTGACTGCAGTTCCACCTGAAGACTGAGAAAGGCTAACATTTAGTGATATCAAGAGGTGCTTACTGGGATACAGATAACCCCGTTTTATGATGGGAAACTTTCCAGCAGATTTGTCAGAAGCTAAGTATCATAAACCAGGGAGTTTAATATATACTGTACACAACACATCATAGTGTACCTTAAACATGCGTGAAACGTTTACATTAACCTACAGTTTGGTAAAATCATTAACACAGAACTGTTTTTACAATGTTGAATATCTCATGTATTTTATTAAGTAATGTGAAAAACAAAAATGGTTATTGTCACGATCACAAGTTTTTATCATTCCATTTAGCACAGGAAAGCGGTAAATTTACGATTAAAAATTCAGTAAGGTTTCTCCTGAATTTGTATTTATATGTATCAGACTTGAACCAGACCATAATAAAATGGGAAGCACCTGTATTGTTAAATCATGCTGTGATACCATCAGATTTTGCACAAACCTGCGGCCCCCATGCAAGCTAGACTGTGATTACATCACATATACACAAATACTATTAAATTATATAATTTATCAAAAGATGATTTTCCAGTTAGACCCCCACTGTGTGTATAGACATTTTCTATAGTGTAGGTTCAGGCTTCTGAATCGTTATCTGTTGTCTTTGTAAAATGGAGTGTTTTGCGTGTAATTGGACAGACATTCCATTATTTCATTTTGAAAACGGAGCACAGTGGAAACATATGTTCGACAAACTGAGCAGATGTCCATCTTAGGGCTAAAGCATAAGCCTAGTGTGAGCATCAGCAAGCTCTTTGTGTTTGACTGCCATGGGCGTGCTTTCTTCTGCCTCTAACATCTCTACTCTGCTTCTGCCACTGTACATTTACGTATATTTTAAAAACGTCAGCAGATAGTCTAAAGTGTTTACAGCACTCATCTGTTTTTCTTTCTTCTTTTCTTTCGATTTACAGTGCACTCGTAACAAACATAACATATGCTGAAATCAGAATGGTGATCTGTGTTTCTTCTCCCGACCCATTTTTAGCCAGATATTCCAGATAAAATGACAGCCAGATTGGTCATTTCCTTGGCACTTTCTTCTACCGTTAATGTCAGTTGGATTATGTTGAGAAATACATGAAGAAGGAAACGATTTGAAAAGACCTGCTGATGATATCCACAGCACATTCATGCATAAGAATAACTGCGGGTGTGTGTGAGAGCGAAAACAAGAAGAGAAACAGAATATGCAACCATTGCCATCTGCGCACCCTGAGCTTGGCAGATCCATCCACACATTCTCCTTCCCAGTAAGTGCAGATTAACAAACACACAGAGCAGTCTGGCAGATATACTGGCTTGGTTCAGCCCATTCCTCTCCAAGGTGGCATTAAAGGAGCATCTGCTCATTCTGACATTAGCACTGTCCTGAAAAAAACACTTTTTTCTGCTTTAAACCAAGAGGACCAAACCACTACATCACTTCTCACCTCACACTGCTATACACACACTTGTCACTGCACAAACACTTACACTGGAACCAAATACAGTCTGCTGAACCAGAGGTCTTATAAGTCTAATTAGCCTACCTGCCAAAAATAAAAAGGTGACACCCCTTCTAAAATAAACTGGGTATGGCCACCACCATCCCCTAGCATTTACATTTACTATGTTAAAGTTACTTTATTCATTTTCTACCTCCTGGAGTAATTCCACTTGGCATTATCTTTATTACTTTTACTTGAGTAAATTGGGTGTCATGATTCTGCGTGTGGTTAGCACAGTCACCTCATAGCTCCAAGACCCCCAGGTTGACCCCAGACCCCTTCTTGGGTAAGACTTTTGTTATTTCCTCCCTTGTCCTTGTGCTAGGTAGTCCTCAAATCATCATGTTTTTTTCACAAAGAGATACAACCTGCACTTTATTCTGACCACAGCTTTATGCCTGAGCTTGATTGCACTGTGCATGCAGGGCCAGTGGCATTAAAAACCTATTTGGGCAAGTACTGTCACATTGAAGAGCTGCTCCTGAGTGTTTCTTGGCTCTCTACAGACCCTCAGCCCTCCAACAGAGGTGGCTGCTGGAGCAGGTTAGGATTCTGTCACAGAGATCTGAGCTTAATGAAGGTTCCGGGCTGGTAATCTAATCTTACAAATCTCCAGGTTTAAATGTTTATGGACAGAATTGCGCTCCAACATCTGCACTAAGGTTTGACAGGAAAGAACAGATTGAAACCATGAGCAAGTATTTATTGGAGGCTCAAATGTCTCACGCTTTTTATAATTGCACCGATTTTATTTTTTAAATCCTGAGTCTTCTGTTTTTAAACAAAATCACACACGTCTCACAGGAACCATATGTGCTTTAGCCAAAACGCTTATCTTAACAATACGTCAGTAGATTAGTAGACGTTCTTCGCTTTATTGCATGAGAACAAGGTCAGACCAGAGAATAGACTGGGCTTTTCAGATTTGTTTATGCTTTCATTAGATCAATAGTCATTTAGTCTTTAGATTGTTTAAATACACTTGACCAGGGTTTTTGAATTTTTTTAATAAAAAAATCTATTTTGACATCCGTGGTCCAAGGAAGGATACTGACCGTGTTCTCTGAGTGAGAGGCGTGGAATTTGATTAAACCACCACCAGACTTGTGTATCTGTAAGACTGCAATACAAAACAATACAATACGTTTGGCTTGGCTACATGGCTTTCTGAGTAAGCCCAGAAGCATGATGAACCTTACAGTGACTAGGTTGGGAGAAAATATGGTTTGTTAAATAGAATAATGTGAAAGATTTGGATATCTGCAAATATTTCATCCTCCCCATGTCTGCATGGGTTTACTCCAGGTACTTTGCTTTCCTCCCACAATCCAAAGACATATATTAGGTAACCGATTATGCTAATTTGTACCAATCTGTGTATGTGACTAGTTTTGGTGTAACCGAATTATTAATTTAAAACATTTATTATTCAATTTTGAACAGTAAACACAATCACTGATGATTTGCTTGTTAATACAACATGTCTGTCTGCGTTGGTCGGTCTGTTACCTTTTGATTTAGAAAATGTAAGTAATCTGTCATTTTTTGTTAAGAATGACCATAAAATACAATTGCTCTGTTGTTATACGGTTCATGTGGCTGAGCCTAGTGGAGAAATGCATGGTTATCATGAGATTAATGATGGCTGCTATTGCTGAGGACAGTGGCAGAAGACGAACACGCTCATTAATTATTGCTCTTAATGTGCATAATTGCCCTAAACCTGTCCTCTGTCTTGAAGCCTCCATTAGACACATTTTTCTTTACACTTGCAGGGAGACACTGTGGGAACAGTGGAGCTGAATCAGCGTTATTGTAAGGAGCTTTGAGAGACTTCATCACTGATACCGTGGATGTTGCTTCTCCGGAGTGTATACAGACAGATGCTGGCTAATAAGTGGTTAAATGAGATGATTAAGGAGGCCTGTCATGAGAGTGAAGCTAACTCAATTTATCAAACACAACAGAAGAAGCATTTCACCAGTTCCTGTTTAAATGGCTTCATATTTTAGTCTGTTTGTTATATAATGTATTAAAATATCATTTTAATTGTGTCGCATCACAAATGTTATTAAAGTTGTATGAATGTCCAGATGATGCAAAGAACATGGCTGAATATTCAGATAAAGATTTAGAGATTACATTATTTATTAAATTCTTCTTGTTGAAATGGTCTTTTAAATAACCCGTTAACAGCACACAGAAACAGCATCCAGTCATCTTGCAAGTGTAAGTGTTGTAGATGTTCAGCACAATTTACACAATACTTGCCTGACGGTCTGGTTACTTTTGCTTTTCTGTCATGTTTGTCAAAACATTTGGCCTGTCATACAATTTTTAGACGGAGCTCCAAGGTGCCATTTTTAGAAATTCCCTGTGGGCGACTCACGTGGTCACAACGGGCGGCCAGGTGCCCACGGACAATGTGTTGGCTACCCCTGCTCTGGGGGGGATTCTGGACAGCACCTTCGTCATTTCAGTGCAATTAGCAAAGTCTTTGAGCTTCCCCAAAACTTTAAATGATACAAAGTTTTAGAGAGAATATACTGTATTAAATGGAAATGGATAATAAATGGATAGATGGAGATAAGCTTATATAGAGTGGTGAGGTCATTTAAAGATCACGACCAGAAGTTGTTTATTTTTGTTGACACCCTTTTTACCTTCCTTATGTTCCTTAACCTAGATGTATGCAAGGAATATAGCCAAAGGACTCCTTCATACTGAGCCCCTAACATTCCGAGCTGAAATTATCATAAGCCAGCCGGTGCTCTTAGCGAGAGCTCAGTGGCCTTTCTAATGTATAGCCTCGGGAACAAAGATTGGTTATATGCAAATGATTGTGCAGCAATTATTTGGGACACAGAAAAATATTCCTACATGTACATATTTTGATGTACTTCTTTACAGTGAGCAAAATCTATTGCTTAAAATCAGAATGCGCCCATCTGCCAAGTGCTGGACAATTTTGGCACCAGCAAGTAACGCTGTTCAGTTACCAGTCACATTGTTTAGGAAAATACGTCTCATTCAAACAACAAAGGAAGAATAAGCATTCGGTATATTAAGGCTTAGACATTACTGAAGTCTAGGCCAAAACAGCTCTGAGCTACGCAAACACAATTTCATGCTTTGTCAACTCATCATTTCATAAAGCAAAACAAATATGAGTTGCATTCTAAATTTTTTTAGCAAGGCGCGTTATAATAGGCGGTAGCTAAGCAAAGTCTTGTATTTCCAGTGATTTTTTTTGTTAGATGACTGAATAAAATTATGGTATTGACCAAATTTTAGCATGACCCAACTACCACTCCTTTCCTAAGAAACTCCAATTCCTAAGAAACTCTATCCTGTGCAAAATAAGTACGATTATTTTACCAGTAACCACTTTCAATGAAGGAATTTATCAGATTGATAACTGAGCATCAAAGTCTTGCCAAGGTTTTGAATTTAATGTAATAGTTAAACCCCAGGAGATCAGGCACTATGGTGGCAATTTGCTGGGTTTGAGTCAAAACATAACCTTCTGGCTGACTGAAGCATGAATCTGTCATGTCCACTATTACACCCAGAATTGCCTGGAACTGGGACCTCTTTCTGGGTGTATTTGCCTATATCTGGTAAATTTCATGGGCGTGCTCTGAAACTTTGCCCATGACTTGGATAATCATGGGCAAAAAAACGGAAAACACAATACATTTGAAAGAAACTGTAATCCATTCATTTGGCAGTATTATTATTTCCTGTTTTTTAAATTCAATATTCCAGTTAACTAAATATCAGTTTTGTATGGATTTTTCTGGTTTAAATGTTAATGACTTAAATATGATTGAATAACGTACCAGAATATCTTAGCCAAATAATAGTAAATGAAATCCGATTATGTGATATAACTATGAATAATTTGACTTACAGTAATGGGAACCTTACATGAGTGGAATTTTCTCTGAAGGCAATTTACTGACATTTTACTTGACACCCTCTCTAAATTAGTGTTTAGTTTCAGTGTTAACAAAGATATGTGATGTGTTGAATTTACACGATTAGTGCTTGTTTGAGACCAACTGGCAATAACTAGGCTCAGTGAGAGTCAATGAGGTGATTGAGTGCTATTTCCTTCTCCAGGAAATTACATGTATAGATAACTAATATAATTAACTGTAAAACGCATTTTATTAGTAAGCAACATGTTTACTACGTGGCTTAACGTCCACAGTTTCTTTGGATTTGGTTATGAGGGATTTAACAGCGCTGTGTGAAATTGGTGATATTTTTGGGTGGCGGATGTTACAGTCTGTTGCTATGATACAATGTTTCATGGACATCAGAATTTAATCCCATCTTCAGTTACCTGTGATGAACAACAAAAGTTTTGGACTTTCTGTGTTGATAACTTTTGAACCACAAGTGATACTGTAAATCTGACTGTGGTGATCGATTTCTGAGAAAATTCTCTTTTCTTTAATATGCTACTTGGCCACCTTGCCATTTGAAAAACTTGCCCTTGATACAATATGGTGGCCTTCAAGATAGTGGCCATGTTCTGGACATAAGCCCCGTCACCCGTTATTTGGGGTATTCACATATGTTATTTCCCCTTTTTGTTTCTGAAGTTAAAGGGTGTCCTGTGACTTTCAACTCACACTGTATAGTGTAGTTATTTAGGTAGCATTTTGGCATTTTTTCACAGTAGTGCAATACTCTGCGTTAAATTTCATCCTTTGTAAATAATTAGCGATACGCTGTCCTGTAACAGCTATTGTAGAGTCTTATTTATTTGGGATTTCTTTTTTACATTTACATTTATGTCATTTAGCAGATGTCCTTATCCAGAGGGACTTACAACTCATACAGTCTTCCAATCCAAGCAATTTAAGTTTAAGGGCCTTGATCAAGGTCACAAAAGTGGCAGCTTGGCAGAGGTGAGATTTTATCCTGGACCTTCTGGTCCATAGTTCAATTGCTTTACCGCTAAGCCACCACATCCTTTAATACTTTAATTCATCATTTGTTGATTTAATGCTGTTTTCCTTGTATTATTAAAGAGGGTCTAATTATGCAGCCAACTAGGGTGAATTGTAATTGCGTAGTATATCAGTAATAAAACATTTATCCAATGTCCCTTACTCCAATGTGTCTTATTACACCATGACATGAACCATTAGGCAACTGAGGGTAATGGGTCATTTATTGTTTTGCCCAAATAACTATTCCACACTTCCCATGTTCATTCCTTGCTTATCTCTGGTTGTTGATTTTTTTTTCCATCCAAGTTAAAGCCTCAGGGCATCCAGCCAGTGAAAAAACTTTTCTTCAATGTGGTACTGGGACAACCATATGGAGGGAGAACCAGGAGCTAAGGGCAATGAGGAGGGAAAAGCTCAACCCTTTTGACTTTAACAGAACATACAGGAATTCCAGAGTGTTTAGTGTTTAGATAGGGTCTCTTCCATAGCCAATGGACCCTTCACCCTCTCTGTGTGTGTCACCCTGCAGCACTCGGGCTTCGCTGAGACAGTGCAGGTGGAGGCTGGGAAGGGGGAGACAATGGCTGCCAACAGCAGGTGTTGGTCCATCCTTCAGGGAACAGGCAGCAGGCTGGGTACTGATGTGTGGCAGAGAGAGGGGGTCTGGCAATCTGGAGCGCAATGGTGTAGCGTCTGGATAGGCAGACAGAGTGAGAGGGCCGGATGCAGGCAAGGAGACATACTGACAAGCGTCATATCAAATTGCTGGATTTGTACAAGTACAACTGCCAAGTGTGATGATTTTATGATTGTGCAGGGCGGTTGGCATACCAGTAGGATCGGGTACCAGAGTCCTGGATAGGCTGCTGGTCTGCTGGTATAGCTATCAGGGTAAACCAGAAAGAAAATGTGTATATTATATCCACAAACCTTAGTTATAATTAGTATTTTTCAATTCTGAATGTCCTTTAATCATTTTGTTATAAGTAATACTATAGTTAAATCTTAATCATACTTGGTATATTTCAAACAAGACCCTTATGGGGCAAAGCAACTGAGAAAAATGACAAAAAGAAGTACAGGTAGTCCCTGATTTATAATGTTGCACCCACAAATCCATCGCAAGTTACATTTTTCATAAATCAAGCTACTACTGTGGATATACAAGGGTTAGACAATGAAACTGAAACACCTGGTTTTAGACAAAGGTTTGGCTATAGCAGCCCGGCTGTTTATTGACCCTGTGGATCCCGACGGACAGTTCTGGTGGAAACCAGTTGACATTTAATTCTGCCATGATTTGGGCAGCCGTGGTTTTAGTTTTTTTAGATACAATCCGGGTTAGCACCCGAACATCCCTTTCAGACAGCTTCCACTTGCGTCCACAGTTAATCCTGTTAGATGTGGTTGGTCGTTCTTGGTGGTATGCTGATATTACCCTGGATACTCTTGATACATCGAGACTCTTGATACATCACAAACCTCCCACACTAAAATGACAGGTGTTTCAGTTTCATTGTCTAACCCCTGTATAGGTATATATTATATATGTATGTACTTTTCCTCTCTACATTTCCCAACGCTCATCACTCCGGCCACATGACTCCCTAGTTCATGCGCCTCCTTATTTAGCAAGTAGAGTGTAGCTGATAATTGTACGTAATTTCGCTAGCCCAGGGAAATCAAATATCAAATTTCCATTGTAAAGCCAAAGTATTAAAAGACTTGCTATTATAAATCAGGGACTATCTGTATAACTATTTGATGCCACAGTTTCCTGTGGAAATAATGGTACACAAAGCATGTGTGTTCTCAGTTTGTCATCATGAATTATACACAATAAAAGGATGTAATAAATAAAAAAGTAAATTGTGAATTAATGAATGTTAATAGCTGTTAAAAAACTGGGTCTGTGGACCTTTTGGCTCACTGGAATTTGCCAGATCACCTTTCCTATGTCAAAATTTTGTTCATGTGCCTGTCACTTTTAAAACATTGCTAGTAATGAGAGCTCTGCATGAATAGTGTGTGTCTGGGTTTCTTTGAGAGAAGCGAATAACATTACACGTATATAACAGGGTTTGTTTTGGTACTTTAGGATTTGGTCCGAATAAGCGGCTGGTCCCATTAACCGGTGGTCCCATTAACCGGTGGTCCAATTAACCGGAATTGATTGTACTTATATACATTGGAGTAATTAAGGGATTTAATTTCTCATATTACAGAGATTATTAAATGGGGATTACGTTTCACTACAGGGTAATTAATATTGCAGTGCTGCTTGTTTGTCTTTTTTTTGTACCATTTATAGAGTATTTGCAAAAACGATTGGCAGTATTTATGAATGTACACCATATTCCATCCTCTCACCACCTTCGCCTGCACTCAGAGCAACACTGATCGCTGAACAATCGGGTTTGGCTCTGAAGTTGTTGTGCCTGTCATATCCAGTAAGAACCATGTGTTATGTGAGAGATTGCCATATGATGAGGAACCTGCCCAGCTTGAGATGGACAGCTCCTTTCCCGTGTGGGCACATGTGCAGACCCTTCAACACCTGCCCCTTTTTTCTAGCTCGCCCTCAAAACGCACACACAAACACATACACCATCCTACATTTTTTGGACAACAAAATGACACAACAAACAAAACGTTTTTTGCAGTGCATGTGGCCAGGCTGGCTGTGATGAGAAGCTGGCATCAACTCACAGTCTGGCTTTGGCTGAGAGAATGTGTATTTGAAGAGTAAAATCTGCTCTCTGTCCTCACTATTCACAGCCAGGTCTTCAACTGCAGCCAACAGCTACGGAGACGCCACAGACATTTGCTCCAGTCCTTCAGCCTGCACAGTTGCTCATGAGATGGCTCTACTTTAGAGAAACAAACTGCTGGCATTGTTTGTGTTTGTATGAACATGTTGTATGTGTACTTTGTATGTGTGAATGCAATTAATGTTATGTAGCGAAGATACCTGCTAAGCTGCCATTCCAGAAACGGCCTGCACTAAAGCATGTATTCGTTTCGATCATTTAAATGCTGGTTGCACTGGTTTATCAGGATGAATTTTAACTTTCAGGTATAAGTTTGGATAAACAGTGTTCATCCAAGGAGTTTGTGTTTGTCTGTAGATGTTTAGTACGCATTCATGGAAATGTTTACCCGGGAAAAAATGTACTGTCAATATTCATAGTAAAACTGACAGTTCCTGAACTTTTCCAGTTCTACTATGAATTTTTAATGGTAATTTGGCCACTTCATGGTTCTACTGTCAAATTTCACAGGTCTGTTTGTTAGGTTAATTTCTCATTAGATTAGATTAGATTAGATTTTGTCAACCCCATCTTATCCATCCATCCATTATCTTCTGCTTAATCCACACTGGATCGCGGGCCCACCCGACAGCTCTGGGCACAAGGGCAGGATCACACACACACACACAGACATGCACACAGTTACACACTAAGGGCCACATTAGAGATGCCAATTAACCTAACACGCATGTCTTTGGACTGTGGGAGAAAACAGGAGTACCCAGAGTAAACCCACGCAGATGCAGGGAGGACATGAAGACTCCATACAGAAAGGACCCAGACCGCTCCACCCTGGGATTGAACCCGGGATCTTCTTGCTGTGAGGCCGCCGTACTACCCACCGAACCACCGTGCCGCCTTTCATTTGCCATAATTCCGCAATGTTAAATCTTCAGTGTTGAGTCTTATATAGATCCTATTTTGAACGCATATATAAGGTGTAGTTCCAAAACATTTCACAATTTGCAGCAATTTTTTACCTTAAACGCAGGACCACCACAGTCCTTAAAAAGCCAGAGTGGACCACAGAGCTCTCAGACAGCTGTCCTGTCCATTCAGTTTTAAAATAACATATATAGCTTTTACAGAGTTGTTTCATGGCGTGACAACTGATATGCGTGCAATTTGTTCTGCAACCCTTAGCAATTACCCTACCAGCCATTTCCAAGAATTTAACTGCAAGCTTATTATTAAAATTTACTGCCTCTGGGAAATATCTGACCTGAATTAGAGAAAGCAAATAGAATTGAACATTTATAATAATCAGTATGATAAAATGATTTACTTCACAGCAATATTAGACTTTTTAAAAATAAATCTGAATTTCAAATGCTCACATCCTCATGTATTTTAAAAGAACACGTGCACAAAGCAACATTCTCATCGAATCAGAGTCACGTCGTTAGTACTTGTTTGTCTAAATAAGAATCCTCACTTTTGTAATGGGGCATACTGTCGTGGTGCCAAGACAGGGGACTTCAGTTGTCTCTTATTTTCGTCGTTTTTTCTTTACATAGTTATCCAGCAGGAGGCAGCCTTGAGTGATCTGGTCCCTCCTGTGTGTTTATATCCAGGCCTAAACCCACTTATTATGAACAACATTATTATCAGCTCAGATCACACGTGTCAAATTAAGTGCTTGGAGAAATGGATATGAAACTGTAACTTCTTAAACTATCCTCTGACTAACAGCATATGTATAAAAATGACACAAACACTCAGGAAAATGGGAACCTTGTAGAACCTTTAGAACCTCCTTTATTTCAGTCGGTTCCCCGTAGACATTTTTTCTACTTTGGGGTCCAATCGCTTCTAAACGTCCAGCCTAGAAAGAATGCCTGTACATACATATCTGTTTATTCATATTCTATTATTAATTTGTTTTTTTACAGAAGGCAGGAACACATTTTGCAAAGGAGACCAGTCCACAGCAGAATACTACATCTGCAAATACAGATCTTCAAACACAACTATGTAAGGTTGTTATGGGGGCACACATTTTCAACGACCTGGGTTTTAAGTGCGTAAGTTTTAACTGAATTTTTTTGTCGGTATAAAGCTTGGTACGCTCTCTGTGTCTCATTGTGGGTTTGCAAAAAAGCTGGTAGGTCAATTGGGTACTTTAAACTGCTTCTAGCTGCAATGGATTGAGTGTGTGAAGTGTTCCTACACACTGATCAGGCTGAAGTTCTTACTGAGCCTTAATACAAACAAACACAGGCACTAGCTCCTTTATTATGTACACCTGTTCTGCAGTTCGTTAACACAGTTATCTAATCAGCTAATCAAACTGCAGCAACTGAATGCATTTAGGGATGAAGGCACGGTCAGTATAATCCATCCCGTAACCTCAGATCCTCTGAATCCAAACTACGGGCAGGGGGTCGGTCATTCAGTGTTGCTGCCCCTTCAACCTGGAACTCTTTACCATTTGCTCTGCGCTCTCCACTGCTCTACCTGAATTCAAAACCTCTTTTAAAACACACCTGTTCCAGCTATATATTTCCTCTTCTTAAACATATGATTTTGCGTAATGTAATAGTTGTGTATGATCCTCTTGTAAAGCCACCTTGGGTTTGTGAAAGCTGCTATATAAGTTAAACTTATTATTATTATTATTATTATTATGGTCAAGATGACCTGCTATAATTCTAAATTAAAATGGGAAATAAAGGTGATTTTGAGCATGCCATGGTTGTTGGTACTAGATGGGCTTGAGTATTTCAGAAACTGCTGACCTACTGGGATTGTCACACACAGTCAGCTCTAGGGTTTACAGAGAATGGTCCAACACATGTTTCCAGCACATCGTTGAATTCATACAACGCAGAACCAGCAAGGTGTACCTAATGAAGTGGCCAGTGAGTTTATAATAGTGACTAAAAAACATGTCATTTCATATGTAGCTGTAAACAGGTATCAGCCTCATGAGCCACATTTCTGTTTTGCATAATGAAAAGTGCTCATTTCTGTCCCTGAACCATCCCTCTAGCTCCCTTCAGTCAAACTTTTTTTCCATCCACCCATACATGGTCCATTATTTATTCAAAGTCAACAACTAATTGATGGAAATTAAATGAACAGACATATTTGCATAGTTTGTTTAAGGTTATTTGAGCGAGGCCCAGAGCACATTTCCGTACGTCTGCACTGCGCATGCACGCCGTCCTGTCACTCGCCACTCACTCAATCCACCGTCACCCCGATCACTCCTGCCTCTGTGATGTGAGCCATTGCGGGATGGACAAGTAACCTAGGGTGATTCGGGAGGCCACTCCCATATGCAAATCGTTGTTCTGTCAGAAACTGCTGCCAGGCAACAGGGTCACACAGAATGTATGCAAATTTGACATTTTCACCTTATTTGCATATTTATACATCAAAGAGGAAGTTTTCGGGTTAGGATCACCGGTCAGTTTGATTGTAGGACACGGGGAAAGTGGCATGTGTTGTGATTTCTTTAATTAGAGCACCCAACGTTCTTGAGGCTAAACTGAAAATTCACATTTTGTGTTTTTATAACTACATTTGCCAGAAATCATAGTTAGTATGTGGTAATGTGGATGTGGGATTTAGTCCATAAATAAAGGTAATATTTGGTAGTGTTAGCACGTATGAGAGTCCACATCTGGAAGTGTTCAAGGAGCAGGATGGAATTAGTTCTGAGCATTTATAAAAGTGAATGTTTTTCACACATCCGGTTAGCCAGTAAGCTGAGCTAGCCTGACAGGTTTTCAGGGAGGATTTGTATATTCATTAATCACACATGCTTCAAATCTTGGAAAGGTGGTTTAAAAGCTAACATTATAAACTTCCTGGAGGCTTTTTTTAGGTACAGTATAAACAGAAATGGTGTTTTTTCTAACCATCTCTGGATATCTGGCTACCATTAGATTACCAAACAGGGTGTCAGAGAAGAACTTACCTATTTGGTATCTTACCTTTGATACAGCTGTTGTAAATCAAACCCGTTCCCACTGCTAGCCCTGCACTAAAAATATACTGCTCGCAAAAATTAATTAACAAAAGCAAATTTTTGGGAGGGCAGCACGATGGCTCTGTGCGTAGCACAGCTGCCTCACAGCAAGATGATCCCGAAGTACCCCGTGGAGCCGCCTGGGTCTTTTCTGTGTGCAGTCTGCAAGTCCGTCCCGTGTCTACGTGGGTTTACTCCGAGTACTCCGGTTTCCTCCCACAGTCAAAATGCATGCATGTTAGGTTAATTGGTGTTTCTAAAGGGGCCTTTAGTGTGTGACTGTGTGCGTGACTGTTGTGAGTGTGCGCCCTGCGATGAATTGGTGGCCCATCTAGGTTTGTTCCTGCCTCTGCGCCCAGAGGTGCTGGGTAGGCACCGGTTGGCCCTTGACCCCATATGGATTAAGCAGAAGATAATCGGCAGATGGATAAAAAAATGTAATTGCTCAAAAACATTGGCGTGTTCTTTTACTGTGCATTTCTCTGCATGGTAACAGGTAACTGCAAAGTGAAGTGACCACTAAAACTTAAATATAGAATCTGCAGAATATAACCTAGAAAATACATGCCTCTTGAACAGCATGTATATGTATAATAGGTTCGGGGGGGGGGGGGGGGGTTGCACCCAAATATGTAGCAGCCAAATTCAAAACAGTTACTGTGACAAATAGACCATCTAGATTTGGATTATTTTTAAATGTAAATGTGTTCTGATTCAGATAAAAGGCAACATGACAGATATGATGGATGGTCTGGGACCAATCTGTGTGGAGTCTAGATGCCTTTCCTTTGATGGCATGGCTTTACTCAGGGTACTCCAGTTTCAATCCGCAGTCCAAGGACATGTACTAGGTTAATTGCTTACTCTAAATTGGCCTAAATTGAGCCTACATATATGAGCAGCTTAGAAGTAACCTTGTGCATGGATGTACCCTTGTATCTGTTGTTAAAATAGCCATTGATGCTAACAGTGACAATGAGTAAAACAAATAAACAAGCAAACTGTTAATTATAGTAAAATTGCTTTCTTACTTTATGTTTTGTTCATATTTATGCTGTTCTTAATGAAACGTTCTGTTTATTACATTTTTATATTTTCAGGAGCTTTGTTACTGACTTGCTTCAGTGTTCAGTATTCATAAATATGCACATTTTCCAGAACAGTTACAGCACTGTTAATGAATCGAATTGTATATGCTCAGAGACTTCATGTCTTGCTCTCAGTCTCCCTTCTTCATATGCACAGCATACCCTTGGCCACATTCACATTCAGAGACATATACACTCACTAACACAGACCATATTGGCACCTTGGTGACAGAGACACCACATGCCTGGAGAGAGACAGAGGGGACTAGGGTCACCTGGCTTTGGCAGGTCCAGTCCCACACTTTCTGCTCATGCTCTTGGCAGTTGTCCCCCTTCTTCCACACACAGTCCCAGCGAGACCCCTCCCTGCCTTGGCCGCATATTGTATCCATCCTCGCTTGTCCCTAGATCCAGATTACGCACCTGCTTGGCACGATCGCATAGCCAGCAAGGTTAGGCATAGCTAAGCTCATGGCAGCCAGCTCCACTCTGCTGACCTACCCGGCTTTCTCTGATATCAGCTGGCTGTGAAAGGCGAGGGCCCGGGCACTGACCACAGACTGTGATTAAGCACCAACTGGGAACCGGCCAGAGCACTGGACCCAAGCCACGACAGGCCTGCCTTTATCCACAACTCAGCCAACATTCACTCTCCCTGCTGCTGGGATCAGGTTTTTTTGTTGTAGAATCAAACAAACAGGACACCCTCTGTGAATGGGATGGGTAGTGTGTGTTAAAACCTAAATGCCATATTCATTTCAACAGTCTTGTTTGTGATCCTACGTGTCTGGAAGAAGGTGTGTATCTGTGAACAACGTGACCTCATAATTACTCCTCTTAGAACAATATTAATTTTAATTGAATGATAATTTAACTACTTAAACCAAATAACATTTAACTTAAATAGCCAAAAATATTTAGTTTAATGACTATCAAAGAAATTTGATAAATATAGTAAATGGGAGGTCATTTCCATAGGCAAGTCCCTAACAGCAACGATTTGGTAAGTAATTTATACATTCTTCAGCTTCTTCCAATTTAAACTTAACATTCATCCAAAGAAAGTGAAGAAAAACTAAGACCGAGACCTGCTGTCCTTTGTAGGCTGTGTCTGATGATGCATGAACATAGGACTGTGGCCAAGTCCACTCCAGTCACGTTCACTAATGCAGAATTACTGCTGCTGGTTCATCGCACACAAGAGATGATGCTTGAGCTCTGTTCCCGAAGGCCAAACAACCGCCTGGTCACATCATACAGCTCTCAGAACAAATGTTCCAAACTCAGTAATTCACTCAGTCATAGTGGAATGTGTGGTACTGACTTAGAGAATTACACAATTGCTTTTTCACTGGGGTGAGTGCCTTTGGAAAATTTAGGACTTGTGCAACTGAACTGATGGTGTACCATCGAAAGTATTATATAATGATACGTAATATGACTGGTGTTAAGAACACGTTTTAATTGAATCATTGATGCTCCATTTCAGCGTTTCAGGCAAAACATATTTTGTTTTACAAAAAGGATTTGCTCATAAAGACTATACTAGAGTCTGTAAATATAAGCTCATGTACTGAAGTACTGAATAAGCAGTACTAATTTGCATAAGCAATCTTTTCATGTTGTGTGAGCCGTAATTTAACTCGCAGATATAACTCACAAAACAAGTTGCATGTGTGAATTGTTCTCCATAATCATGTTGCGATAACATCTCAAAGAGCAGGGATCAGAGAACGGGGCGTTACTCTGGAATATCCAAGAAAAAATAGCAGCAACTGAGTTTTGACGTTTGCTTTTACAGTAGTGTAAAAAAGTCTTATTCCACCATTACATTTGTTGTCTTAGCAATGGTATTATGAACCTAATATAATTTTTCCTTAATCTATTTCTCAGAATACAGCCAGAAAATTGTATGCAGTATTGAAAAATTGGGGTGTGTATATAGCAATTTGGTGTGACCTCCCCTTACACTTGAATAATCTGGTTTTTTCATTGGGATGCCAAGTTGACCTGTTTAACTGTTTGAAAAAGCTGGATCAGGAATGGCTTCTAGAAGGATAGCATCCAAGAAACCACCTTTTCAGGGAGGTTACACTAAATACTGACTTTTACCTGCAGAATATGTTGGTGTTTGTATCTTGTGTAGAAGAAGTGTGTTTGTGTCTTAATAAACTGACTAGACAGTGTCTTAAAGATACTAAGAAATTATTATATATGGCCTTTATACCACTGCTAGAACAATAAATCTACATAGGATTCAATCAAAAATAATTACGACCACATCCAACACATCATCCACTTCATTTGTGCTTCATTCTCAAGTCAGGATATTTCATAGCTATGTACAAAATTGTAGTAGTTTGAATTGTATATTGTGGAATTGTACATGATCTGGTGAAATAAATCCATTTTCTCAGTTAATCTCAGTTCGTATGCCCTTATCATTTCACTATCCTGGATTTGGGTTTTCTTGAAAGGTCTAAAGTTCTTAGGTCTAAAGGACTTTTTCTGAAATATGATACACCATATAACACTGGGACAGAGTTGTGAACCACAGCGGTTTTACATAAGAACATGTTTTACATATGTACAATGATGCGACTGTGTGTGGTGTGGGGTTAGAGTTGATAAGGAATGAGATACAGTGGTCTGTGTTGGTTCTCCGTATTTCTGCCTCCAGCTCTGAATGCACAGTTGACCCGCTTTCTCATTTCAAGTGGAAAAACAAACTAATTACGTGGAAATATGATAATTTATTGTGCTGGAGGAGTCGCCGACCCTTCTTATTAAGCCACTGGTGTAACCTCACTTGTGTTCTTGCATTACGCCTCCCCTCCCAACCCTGCCTTGCCCCTCTCTTGCTTTCTGTCGTAAACTCGGCTAATGTGTGTCATTTCTCGCAGGGAGCACTGCCCTTTCACGATCCATGAACATTTGTGTCCAGTCTGGGACACTTTACATCAAAGTCAGCCTCGTTTGCATAATCACAGGATTACTCGCCTTCTTGCCTGCAGTGAAGGTCATCATGACCCATGATTCCTCTGGAGAAGATAGAGACTTCTTACAGATAAACACACACACATTCACACACAAATATTTAATGTCTGTAACCTCACATACCTGAGAGAAAGCCACGAGGAACCGCTTCATCCCCTTCACTCTCTCTTCCTCTCTGCTACTGCAGTATGTTATCAGTGCATACACCTGGACATCCAATTGTGGTGCCAATTTTGGTACCATATCCTGTAACGGGTTAACTAATTTTTAAACATTTCAACCAATTTATTATCTATTTACTGTATCTAAGTTAAGAGGGTCTGAAATTTTTTCTTACTTTTTTAAGTTCTGTGACAATATTTGCAAATATTTGATTTGGATTATAATATGTAAAACACAAAAAAAAATTCAAAATATTTCAGAATGGTCAAAAATATGCTTATTACTAATAAGCAAAATATTGTACGATAAATAAACATCTTAAACTTTATATTGAAATAATATTAAATCTTTCTGTTCTGTCTGTCAAGATCTTTTTGCTGTTTTGTAATAATTGTATTATTTTGCTTGAAATCCATTAGTTCTTAAACTCACTTATTAAAATTTAATACAATTTCAGGAAACACATAAAAGACGCCATGTTTGTTGCTCACAACAAACTCTTCCATGTCTAAGATTTCATTCCAATATTTCTCCCATTTCCATGTCTAAGATTCATCAAGATTGTGATCTTGAAGCATACAATCAAAAGTTTTGGTTAACTCATAGGAAGTTTTGCTTCCTAAAAAAAGGAAGATTAAGCCGAACAATAATTTCAGGTTTGGCTTATCATATAGGGATTTGAAGAAGCATTCAAACGAATGTATTGAGTTTATTACGTTTGTAATCAATTATTCTGCTTTTAGGTTTTCACAAATGTAACTCCTAATTCTGATTGTGTTATCAGATGACAATAACCACACATAAAGTGTTGCGGTGTCTGAACATCTGGATCAGTGTTGTTTTCCACTTCTGGTTCATGCATTGTGGTATCTTCATGTAGGCTCCTGTGGCTTCAGTACTGGCAAACTCTCAGCATGTGGCACTGATCTCACAGCTGAAGGCAAGTTGGGGTATTCAATACATTTCATGCTTTCAGATGAAAAAAACAGTTACAATATGTCATATGACCCCTCTGTTCTGGCCGTATCATTGTGCCTGCAAATGGCTAGTTGTGGCCAAGTATCTCTGAGCAGCTTTTACATCTGAAATAGAGCTCATAAGTTTTCTTAATGTTTTTGGGACTTGAACATATACTCGCACACACATGTACAGATGTGACAGCATGTTTCACAGCTGTTGTAACATTTTTGTAGTAAAGACATTTTTGTAGATTATTATCCTTAGTTAATGTCTAAAGAACAAGTCCATCCAAACAGCATCTGTAAATGTGAGCAGCTTTTATATAATGTCTGTCAGCATTTAATCTGACTAGACAAGCCCTGGTATGCCTAACACTACTAAATGGTATATGATAGAAAAGTTTAAATATAGGAAGTAAAATCCTCATTGTGTAGTGTTGTGTTGAATTTTTGCATGAATAATGTTTCCAGGTGATTTTCAAATGATGCTTTAGTTATTGTTTTTCTATATTTTGTATATCTAACATGTTCAGAAATGTGTTAAAGTTAAGATTGAACCATACAGATGTTGTGTTCACCTTTTGTAAACATGCAGAAAACAAAAATATGAAAATTGAAATATGACAATATGACAAGGGGTACCCTAACATTTGAATAATACTATGAGGGACAGAAGAGCAATTTGCAGAATGCTTTATGTAATGTTCATGCAGAATGCTGTTTGGTTGCACCTGAAATGGCATAAACAGATTACAAATCTAGCCCTGAAAGTGAATGGGATTAGGAACTTTAGAGAATGTTAAGCTGTGTGAAACCAAACTTTGGTTACAGGACACATTTGACTGGCAGTGGCTGGTGTTTGGGTCAGGTATCTCATCAAGATCATTAGTTCCAGTGCTGTTGATTAGATGTGCTAATAAAGGATATCACTCTCTTTCAGTCTGTTATCCTGAAGTGTTAATGCCACATCCTCATCTTCCAAGTGGCTGGCGCTACACAAACATCAGGTGGTACTTGTTAATTAAAGGAGAGCACTGTGCCAGTTACCAATGGTGTCATGACAAAAATTTCCACTTTTATCTCAGTCCTCAAAAACACTTAATTGTATACATGATTCCTTCTAGTAACATTTTAAACATATGTTAAGAAACTTATGGACTTAATTCTGAAGGCCACAGTGACCACTGGAGAAGTATTTTCATTTCTCTACTAAGAACTCTAGTTCCATTCTCCGCTGGTCTATAGGAATTATGATTAAAGCAAAAGTAGACAAGATGAACTTATAGCTAAAGAAAAGTTTAAGGCCGCATTATGACAGGTGCCCCAGGCCAAGGTGGGCACTTGGCCAATGCAGTGTTCCCTGTTCGAGTGTCTGAATGTGAAAGGGTAGCAGTCAGAATCCATCAGCAGTGAAAGGACACTTCAAATAAGATTAACACTCAAGTCAACTGCAGTATCTGGCATTGACTCAATTCACTGACGGCGTCAGATTCGTTCACATACATGAAAATCAAAAAGTAAGTAGTTGTACAACTCAGAGAAACTTTCTAATGCAACTGATTTGTTTATTTCATATTATATATGTTTTGTCTAGATTTCAGCAGAAATACTGGTTCTTAAGTTCACAAATCCTAGTTTTTGCAGCCGTGACTACAGGACATGCTTTTATGAGACATATTTTTAAGAGATGATCATTAAAATAAAACTCAAATTACAAATATCACTCTCATTTACAGAGGGTAGCATTTACCATCTACCATGTTCCTGTGTTTCAATTGAACATAATAATGTAACAATGTAGTCTGATATTGAGGGAATTGTTTTGTTTATTAAGACAACAGTAGGCCTACTATAAAATGGCCAACACCCAACACAACTAGCAAACTATTTGGTGAAGGTTTAAGGGGGGAATCAGGCACACCTAGTGTTTCTAATTAGCAGGCTTGACTATTTCAGCCACACCTATTACTTATGGATAGTGTTTCTAATTAGTAGGTTTGGCTATTTTAGTCCCACCCATTACTTCCAGGTGCATCAAATCAAGAGGAAAGCTATGCAGTGTTCATACACATATTAAGAATTCAGTGGGGTTAAGAGCTCATGTTTATTTTTCATTAACGCTATTAACTATGCTATCACTATTTTTGCATCTGTGCACTCCAGCTACGCTGTCACTTTGTTGCTTCACTGTATTAATATATAGTAGGTACCAGTACTAAAGGCAAACCATCAGAAACACCAGTGAGGTTTCCTATGAATTGAGATATCATTAGTTGAAAAGAGAGACCTCAGGCATGTCTGCAATGTTGGCTTTTACTGCTCCATGTGTTAAATCACTTTGACCCTCCAGAGACACTGCATGTATGTGCAGAAGTTAAAAACACCCCTAACCACTGCTGGATCTGTTCGGAATAGGACAGAAAGTAAAGAAACAGACCTGGGATAAGAGTCATTTGAGCTCTGGCAAACATGCTAAGCAAGTCTTTATTTTAGTCATCTTTCAGATCTCAAATTCAGTCTTTAGTTTGTTTGTTTGCTTGGTTTTATCTAACGTTGGTTTTGGCATCAGTGACCATTTTAATGACACAAAACATACTATGTTACATCTTCTGAATCTACAGTTTTTCATTTTAAAATATCCCCATATTTTTGTGAGCAGTATATACACACATATATTCCAGTCAATGGCAGTATAAAGTAATTCATTAAACGAACACACATATCTTTGGGTATAACCTGTGATAACCTGATGAATAACCTGTGATAACCTGTGAAAGGAAACCAGAGTACTCAGAGTAAACCCACCCAGTCCCTGGGAGGACATGCAGACTCCTCACAGACCCACCTTCTTGGTGTGAGAGATTTGATATATGTAAATTATTACTGAGTCTCACAATGAGACTTTAAATAATAAATATTAAAATTATATATATTTACATTTTTTATAGTTGTTGCTAGTTTTATATTTAATTACTTCAAAATTGAATGTCCCCTAATAAAATATCTCCTCGTTTTTGTGAGTAGTAGTGTATATGTCTTTGTACACTAACAGGTTAATTTCTCCTGGTGACAGAAGTTACTCTCACTGACCTGAGTTTGGTTAATTATTTGCAGTTCAATATATGCAAATTTATGATTATTTATATTATTCATGGATGGAATTACAACCAAAGCAGGTGTTCATTATTTACTTAACATTTCAACAAAAGTCCCTAAATATAATTACTGTTTGTTGTTGTTTATTAATGCTGACGTCTTTAGAGTATTAATCACTTAAATTTCCATGAATTAATTACTTATATATAAAATATAAATTAAAAGCAGCTCCCTCGCTACCCTAAATAGGACTAATTGAGTATGAAATGTGAGTGATTGTTTTTTATTATATATTATATATATATATATATATATATATATATATAATTTTTTTTTACGACTCTAAGGATAGGCTTCAGCCCAGTCATTGAAACCTTATGGAAAATTTGAAAAAGTTGACTTTAAGACGTGATAGACTTGATTACAGTACCTCCTGTGTGAGTAAATCACTTGTATGCAGGGGATAGACCTGTCTCTTCCTTCACAATCTTATCTTTGCTTACTTCTGTCAGTGTGTGAGTGGGACCTGTGTTGAACAGAGTTTGAAGAGAGAGCAGGGGAGCACAATGAGACTCTTTATCAGTCGTCACTTAGTTGAGCAGGACAGCCAGCAGGGTGGTACATGCCTTTGTCTCACAGGTCAACCAGGGGTGAGAGGCAGAGCCTTAATGTGAGTGTACTGGATGGTAAGACTTTGTGTGCATGCCTTAATGAAGGAATGTGTGTGTGTTCTGTCTGGGTGCTGGAATCTCTGTCATTTGGTTTATGTTTATGTCTAAGGTTCTGTGTCTGTCAGGCTACGAATGAGTGCCTCTGTATAATAGCCTTTTTTTCTTAATGTCCCCACCCCCCTAGTGGTAGTAACTTCAGGCTTCAGGCAGATGCATGAGAATTATCGGCAGAGTGTGCAACAGGATTAGTAGATTGAGAAGAGGTGGTACAGTGCTGTGAATATCTCACTGGATGTGTGGAAAATGGGTCACAAAGCACATGTTAACGATAGGAAAATAGGTCTACTTTTGTTTTAACATATTTATGCAAACACACACAAACTGTCTTAAAACTCTCCGCCACCACCAATGGATGAATGAAAAAACGTCACCTCAGTTACTGAGATGGACAATGTAGAACTATTACTGGTGCTGGTGATGATATTAGATCAGAAATGAAGTTGAAACGGATTGGAAATAAAGGGTTCCCTGGTTTATGGTGGGAGTTACGTTACAGGACCACCCGCGATAAACGAAAATCCGCGAAGTAGGGACGCTATATTTATGTAAGTATTTCTACACTATTTTAGCTGTAGAACTTGCAGAAGGTTTGGGTAACATCGTAGGGTTTGAATGAATTCAGTCTATAATGAAACTTTCACAAACAGCGAA
>JAVSBV010000002.1:4622178-4636530 GCA_033117975.1 Parotocinclus spilosoma
CTCCCTCTCTCTCTCTCTCTCTCTCTCTCTCTCTCTCTCTCTCTCTCTCTCTCTCTCTCTCTGTCTTTCTCTCTCTGACTTTTTATTTATTTTAGTTTATTTCTTGTGAGTAATTCTGTGCCATGTAACATTCCAGAAGTGGTTCGGTCTCTCCGCTTGCTGTGAGGATTTTGAACCTGTCAGGCATTAGGTATTAATTCCATATTTTTTTATGTCACACACAGCAGTCCTAACACACGTCTCTATTCTCTGACGGATTGCCTCTTTGTAAGGAGGAACTGTGTGAATGTGCAACGGAATGATCTGGCTTTTTTTTAAAGTGAAGGAATTGATAATAAATTAGAAAATGATTGTAAAAGCGGTTTGTTTTTTATTCTTACATTTCAAGACCTTGTGATTCAGAGCAAATGACATTAATCCATGATCAGGATTCCTTCTGCTCGGACAAAATGAAACTGCATTTACAGCTATTCTGCTACACACGGCTCCTGATAGTTTTTACTTACTTTCTGAGTATTTTATCGTGCAGGTTTACTAGTTAGGGGTCAGAAGAAAAAATATCATATCAATAAATTGATCCAATTGTCTACATTCATTCATTATCTTCCGCTTAATCCACATGGGGTTGTGGGCCAGGCGGATCCCACTCAGGAACAACTCTTGATGGGGCGCCATTCCATCGTAGGGCACACGCACACAGTCATACACTAAGGAACACTTTCAAGACACCAGTTAACCCAACATGCATGTCTTTGGACTGTGGGACGAAACCAGAGTACCCAGAGTAAACCCACACAGACACAGGGAATACCCAGGCCCGCCACCCAGGGATTGAACCCGGGACCTTCTTGTTGTGAGGCAGCGGTGCTACCCACCGAACCCCCAACAAATTATTATTACAAATAATTTGTAATAATTGTATCTTATTAGAGGCAATAATCGAAGCCATTGATTACTTTATACGTTAGAGCAGACATCCATAGAGAGTGCAATGTTAGACACTGAAAATCTACCCCAGAACGTAGATACTTTTCAGCATGATGTCCGAGGAAAAAACGTACTATGAGATTTCATGGTAAATCTGTAAATTGCTTGACAGTTTTAATGTGAACTTTCACAGTTCGACTATAGATTTTGGTGGTAATTTGGACACTGCGTGGTTCCACTGTCAAATTTCACAGTACATTTTTTTCCTAGTCCGCATCTTCACGCTGTACGAGAAACGATGAGCAATTTTTTAAAAATTTAATAAAAACCAAAACTTTTCTTGATTCTTTCTGGGATTCTTGAGTCTAAAGGAGAGCCTTTAGTTCCCTGTAGATCAGGGGTGTCCAGACGTGTTTTAAAGGGGCTGAACTGGATTATATCAAAACTCTTAAGAGCCAGTCTCTCTTTCTCTGCATCCATCACCAAATGTCCTTCTGTTAATTAATCTGCAGGCCCAAACAAATGAATGGCGTTCATCAACACAGGCCTTGGTGCAATATCCTATTCTTTTGCGCACTACCGCCACCGTCAGGTGAAAAGAAAAACTGCCATGTGCCGGCGAGCCAATAATGATGTACAGTCGAATCCGGTTAATAGGACCACCGGTTAATGGGACCAATTGCTTATTCGGACCAAACGTACCGAAACGAATCCTATTATATACGTGTAATGTTATTTGCTTATTTGGACCAAAAGTCCGCTCAATCGAACCAAAGAACGTCAGAGCAAATAAGAAAAAGAAGCCACAAGTCGCCACTTAACAGGTCAGCGATTTATGGGAGGATTCCTGGGCTTCCCGGGAGAGTTTGGGCTTTTATTAAAGGTCAGGAAATCCGAAAAGTAAAACCAGCGGGAGGTGACCACGCCCACCACTTTCTGGATTCTGTTCAAGTGCGGTCTGTCAAGAGAACGCGTCAGATCACACTGGATAAGTTCTTTAAACGTTGACTGGAATTTAGTAAGAACTTGTTTTTAGCAGTATTATGCTTCACATGCTGAGTACCTATACAATGTGTTGTAGATCGTTTCGAAAAACTTGGTTGCAGTAACAGTAACAGTAACAGTAGTTCTTGTTTGTGCGTTCGCTATATGTGTAAATCACACAATAAAGGTTTAATAAACATTTAATATGTTACATAGCACGTCCCGTCTTGTAACATAGGGCATGTTCGTTTAATCGGACCAGCTGGTTAGGACGAAAACTAGGACCAGTTAATAGGACCAAAACAATCGCATCCCGCCCCATGTGGTCCGATTAACCAGATTCGACTGTATTTATATTTATTATAATTATAAATATTTTGCTGATTAAAATCAATATCTCAGTTCCATCCAGATGGATACAGATACAGGAAGTGATTAATCTGTGGTCTGTCACCTTTTTTGTAAGAGCACAGACTGGCATAAGGAATAACATACCTAAGAATGCTGTGTACAGGTTTTTGGCTAGGTTAAAAGCATAACGAATTATATTCTGTCATTTTTATGTGGGGAAAAGAATTGTTATATATTGTTTATTGTAATTATACATCGTTTCACATATCCTTTGCTGCCATACAATGGACTGGAAAAACCATCCAGGGTGAATTCCAGGATTCCCTCCAGATTAAAATCCCCAACCTTCACCAGGGCACACGACCTCTAACCAGGCTTAAGCATTTCACATTGCACATATGGACAGATACTTCTCTGTTAAGATGTTTGCCTAGAAGCATCTGGTTTAGGTATTAGGAATAAATATGCAGCCTTTGGTACAGCCCATTAAGTGTAATGTTTTAGGCTTTGAAATCACTTAAATTTAGCACTTTTTGTATTTTGTACAGTGTACAGTTTTGTACAGTATATTTTTTTTTATCATCAAGGTCGACACACGGACGTCTCTTGCCCTGGAAATAAAGCTTGTGCCCTTAACACAAGGGAAGTACCGTTTTTGAAAACCAGTTGCGATGAGTTCCTCAAGGCAGGCCTGAAGTACCAACACTTGAGCCCTCCTTCACCCGAAATCGACTACATACCAGTCAAAGTGGAGCTTAGGGACCAAAACACCCGTGCCCTGCTGGAGGTAAATATTGCAACCACAGCTTCATCAAATTTACTCACTACAAAGTTAATACATTCATAGAGTTTATAGAGCCTCGTCAATCTAGTTTTAATCAGTTTTACAAGTGACTTTGGTCCCCAGTTGGCCCTGGCATCCCAAGCTGCCACTGTTGGCCTGTTGAACAAGGTCTTCAATGCACACTTGCTTGGATTGTATGTTGGAAGACGGTATAAATTGTAAGTATGAATAAATAAACAAAAATGAGGGGATATTATAACATAAATATGAAGAAGATCCCCACGAACTGCTGGACAATCTGATCCTGTCCATGCCCCATCACTGTCAGTGTGATTTGAAAGTCTTGGGTGACCATACACCCTTCTGAACAGACAATGTGGGGGCACTCTCGTGCAGTTTGAATTACTTCTGTTCTCCCCCATGTATATATCACTTACTACTCAATCACCATTATTGAGTTTACCCCTTATTTGCATAATCGAACAACTTTTTATTTGTTTTTCTGATAATCTTGTTTAATGAACTAAAATTAAATGCTTCTTTTTAAACTTCTATTCTGGTTTTACAGTGCATATAGAGACTAAAATATGTGCTACATTCAAATGGAATAATGTTTATAATATTATAATCCGAATGGCTTCTCTATTGGGATTTCTTGTCCAAAAGTGGCAACATTCTTTGTGATAGTGTAGATATTTCATTATGTTGGCTAAATTTAGCTCTTTTGTTCCCTGTTTTCTGCTCAGGTAGAAAGTATTTGGCTGCCTGTTCTGATTCATGGAGCCATGCAGAACCAGCCTCCACATGCTGCCTTAATGTCCATGTTTATCCTTGAGGTAGACCAGTTCATTCTGACCCCGATGACTACAGCTGCACTGGACGCCAAAGACGACGAGACGCCCCAGAATTTGTTGGTCTTCAACGTGACCAAGCCACCAGCGGAGGGCTACATCACACATCTGGATGATCACAGCAAACCTGTCTCTTCCTTCACCTGGCAAGACTTGAATGAGATGAAGATCACCTACCAGCCCCCTAACAGCAGTCACATCAGCAGAAGGAACATGGAGGTGAACAAGTCTTAAAGACTTAATATATGATAATGGTGCTGGTTAGAGTTCT
Source organism: Parotocinclus spilosoma (assembly GCA_033117975.1). Classification (NCBI taxonomy): domain Eukaryota; kingdom Metazoa; phylum Chordata; class Actinopteri; order Siluriformes; family Loricariidae; genus Parotocinclus; species Parotocinclus spilosoma. The sequence continues at coordinate 4,626,347 of JAVSBV010000002.1, forward strand.
TTCTAAGGCTTTGTCTACATTCATATAGTTTATGCCAAAATGCAAAAGTCGCATTTTTAACAGCACAGTGCATTCAGGACAGTATATACAGAATATACTCACCTGCCACTTTATTAGGTACATGTATTTGTTTCTTGTTTCTACACTCATTGTCCATTTTATCAGCTCCATTTTCCATACAGAAGCACTTTGTAGTTCTAAAATTAAACTGTAGCTTTTCTGTTATTCTATATACTTTTAGTTCCCTTTACTCTTACTTCTTTAAGGATCAGGACCCCCATAAGTCCAGCACAGATTTGGTTTTTGGATCATATTCAGGACTGCAGTGACATTGATATATGTTAGTGTGTGGTGTGCTGGTATGAGTGGATCAGGCACATCAGTACTGTTGGTTTTTTTAAACACCTCAGTGTCACTTCTGGACTTACAATTGTCCACCTACCAAAAATATCTAGCCACCAGTATCCAGTAAGCAGCATCTTGTGTCTGAGTGCTGATAAAGGATTAGAGGATGAGCTACTGTCTCTGATTTTACATCCATAGTGCACAGTGAGTCTTAAAAAGAACTCCAGCAGCCCTGCTGTCTGCTGCATTCATTCCAGCATACCACTCACTAACACACCACCACATCAGTGTCACAGTAATGCAGAGAATTAGACACCCCCCCAATTAATCCTCTGGGGGTCCAGATCATTAGAGATCATTGGACACTGATATTTAATAAAGCATAAGAAGAATATAAAATAACTATATATCACTCCACCACCCCATTACCCTTCTCAAACCAAGCAAGCGTCATGGTCCCAGATATCAAAGTATTTTTTTCCAATTATATTATATATCAAAGTTTATATATAAAACAAAATACAAAATAAATATATACGTTTTTTTTCCAAATATATCATATATCATCTACATGCCTAATTATATTAACTACACTAATTATATTAACTACACCAATTATATTAACTATTAAATATAAGAACATGTATCAACTACATGTTCTTAACAATTGCTAGTAATTTATTTGAATTTTTTCTGTTCCACAGGTTGAGTTTCAAGCTATTGATGGTTTTTTTGCAACAAGTCCGCCTATCATGGTTCACATCTCTATTCGCACAGCAGAAACAAACGCTCCTCGAGTTTCCTGGAACATGGGTATTTCAAAAAATAACCAGATGAGGTTTTTTCAACAATGTTTAAAACTTGGCCAGTCAAGATATTTTAACTTTTTTTAAGTTTGCTACTTTATGTTAGCACTGGATTTATAGTGTTGCTAATAATTAAGATACGCTAATTGGCTAGCAGTGCACTAGCTGCGTCATGGTTTAAGATTTCACCTAATACTTTTTTCCTGTTTTATTAATATGACATTTTTAAAACCGGTGTAGAAATTGCATCAGTTCATCATTTGTACAATATTAATGAAGTATCTCATAAATTGTAGTTTTACAGCTCTAAACTTTATCAGCTTCCCTTAATTATTAGCATGAATTATTAGCATGATCAGCATTGCAAATCTAGTGCAAACCTAAAGAAGCTTCATACAACACAATATCTTGGCTGATGATCTTAACTGATTAGTTGTGTTTACCCAAACTGTTGCTTTAAATAAGGCAATCAAGTATCTATATGACACAATATTCTCTGTGTAGGACTTGATCTCCTGGAGGGTCAATCCAGACCAATCACGTGGGAGAACCTGCAGATTGTTGATAACGACAACATTGATGGCGTCTCTCTGGTAGCTGTGCATGGTCCTCTGCATGGACGACTTACCATTCGAGGTGTAATAAACAGGAATTACTAAATAGTTATATAAGATATTATAAAACAACACTGTGATATTATCCTAGTCTATGTCAACAATCAGAAAGTGTCAATCCAGTCATGATAAATCTCATAGCCATAACAGAAATCCTGCCATGCTTTTCTCCATGCCTGTTATGTCTGTTTCAGAAGGCATGTGTGAGGTGGCTAACATGTGTTCACTAATCAGGTATAAAACACACTGGCGACAGTTCGCCTGGGGGTATTAGCAAGAAGATGTCTCTAGTGTCCCAGAGATTTTTAATTCCACTCCAGTGGGTGGAGGGATGGCAATTGTTTCTGCACAGAGCCTGAATGAAGCAGATTGTAAAGACTAATGCCATTTCATGCTGCTGTGCACCCGGGCCAGATGCACTACACAAGGTCATTTTACTGGCAGCCTTGTTAGCTTACCAAGCTTTGAGTGGCGATTAAGCTAAAATTATACAGTATTAAAAAGATTGGTCACAATGCATGTTAGGTTTGGAGAAAGCAAACCATCAGCAGCGGATCATTTGTAAATGAACATTTTATCAGTAGTAAAAGTATACATTTTATATGTTTAAAACTTGTTGGTTACTGATTATGGAATTCCTTGTCAAGGTCTATAGTCAAATCAATATATCAGTTATTATTATATATCAGACTACCTTTTTCCCCGAGACCCATACAGAATCTCCTGTCTGGAGGACTTTGATGGGCTATGGGAATTGGTTATGTGAATCTCTGACTTGGATAACCAAACACTTTAAGGAGTATTGGTCCAGTTCCACCTGTCAAAGTCAGTGCTTCATCTTTCTCCACACACTCCAGCAACTCTGTTGCTCTCAGACAAAATTAAATGTATGTGGAGGTTCTGGGATAAGTTCTTCTTTGAGGGCATACTTACACTGTGCACGGTTGAGTTGTGTTGTGCCTGAGCATGATTGACCAAAAACAATAAACAGAATTACCTACTGTTTTTCACACAACTTAGAACTTTCCTAATAATTTTAATCAAATCCATTTGCAATCTTTCAGGCAGATTGCATTGGGAAAATCAATTTTGACAGCTGCTTTTGTATAGAGCTAGCAAATCCAAGTCTATTTTTTGAATAAGAAATTGAGACTTTACATCAGACTTTACAGTCTTTGAATGAGAGTGTTTCTTAACCTTTTAAGATAATGACCCCCTTTATAAATTCAGTGAGAGCCGAAAAAGGCTCACATAAACATAAGGCTTCCTCCTAACCCCTAATATCTTGAGTGTCCATGCATCACAGGTTAAATCCATGTAATAAATACTTGCTTGTCCTGCAGAAATGTTATTACCACTTGAATGCAATCATTTTATAACTGAGTACAAGAATTCAATCATGGACATCTCAAAAACTAGTCCACACAAATCACATTCTTTTAGTTAAGAAGAGAACAACCTGTTCTTTTACCAAACAGTGAATAAAATCATATATATGGTCAATAACAGTGTACATCAACGCTCTATGATTTTCTCTGTTTATACCAATTTAATATATCCTTCCATTTGACCATAACTGATTAACTGTATCTGATTTCTTCCAGGTGGGAAGGGCTTCATGTTTAAAGTAAAGGACCTTCGTGAGGGTGTGGTTGTTTATCATCATTCTGATAGTGACTCCACAAGGGACCACATTGTTTTCAGAATCATGGATGGCCGCCACAGCATCCGTCACAAGTTTCCCATCTACATCCTCCCTAAAGATGACACCCCTCCATTCCTCATCAACAACGTGGCCATTGAGGTGCAGGAAGGAGGTTCTGTATTGATAGAAGAGTACATGCTTCTGGCATCAGACCTGGACTCCAGTGATGATTATATTCAATACAAACTGGTTACTTTTCCACGTACTGGAGACCTTGTAAGAAAGAACTCCATACATGAATCAGGTCTGTAATCTACATCCACTGTAATCCACAATCTGTAATCCACGCAGTTTCTAAAGCTTTTTTTTGCCTAATGCTTTTGTTTGACATGTTTTGATGTAACTGAGTTGCTGTAACTGATTAATGTGTGACCCAGTGGTGATGTTGGTCAGGTGTTCCAGTAAAAAGTTTCATACAGAGGGACCTGTTACAGGGCCTGATCTACTACAGACACTCAGGAGAGGAGATCTTTGAAGACTCGTTCGACTTCATACTCTTAGACATCCATGAACCGCCAAATCTATCTGACAGACATGTAAGGAACCATAATATACAAGACAATACTAAAGTGTAATCTGGATTTATTGTGATTAATTTAGCTTTGGGGTTAATGGTATACAGTAAATCTCATTTAATTACTTTACTTAATTTCAAACTTGATTTTCCATAAGACAGATTTTCTCTTGGTCAGTTAAGAAAAAACCTGTACAAATGTGGATGGAGCAGGGGATGTGATATAAGGCTTATCTTTTTAAATACTTTGGTCATACTTATGGTACAACCTCACAAAGAACAAACTTGGTGTAAAATTATGATTAGATTTATCTCTGTGCCAGAGAATACTTCACAAAAAGTCGACAGGTATGCACCATTTAACGATTGACCGAACATTACCATAGTTATATCTGTAGTCTTTGTACTACTGTAATGAAAATATTCATGTATTGTTCACAAGAAAACAAACACAAGTAGACAAACGATATGTAAAATTCTTCAGAAAAAACGCTGAAAAGACGAGTGGAATCTGAAGCCTTAAAATATTACTCCATACAGGAAATACACAACACAGAGGCTCTTCAGTTACAAGCTTACATAAACAATCAGAAACACTGTAGAACCTAAATGTATGATGATGATGGAATATAAACATAACTAAATAAGCAGTAAAAGACTGTGGTAGCCTAGTGGTTAAGGTACCTGACTATGGACCAGAAGGTCCAGGGTTCAAATCCCATCTCTGCCAAACTGCCACAGATGGGTTCCTGAGCAAGGCTTTTAACCCACGATTGCTTGGATTGTAAGACTGTATGAATTGTAAGTCGCTCTCGATAAGACCGTTTGCTAAATGACATAAATGTAGATCTAAATATGCATCACTGGCTGCACCAAACCAAGAGGAAATGCTTAAGTTCACTTAAAACAAACACTAATTTCCAGGATATCCAGCTTATGGAGTTAAAAGACTGATTTGTATTTCCTAGTATGCTTTGTTATAATTATTAAGACTTCGGTTGTAACAGTGAACGGATTTTGATTGGATGGTCGTTAAGCGGCATATACCTACATAGGCTTTTTGATATTGCCACATGCAACAGTCATTGCATCGTAATTACTTAATGCTACTTTATTTTTATTACCGTTATTATAATTTTAGTTTACAGCTTGGTTTTTGATACGTTACATCTGCCTGCTCTGCCTCCCTCACAGACGGTGATAGTCCATGTGTTCCCTGTGAAGGACCAGCTGCCAGTGGAGATCTCTGGTACAGTTCGGTCCATTACAGTGAAAGAGACAGAGCTTGTTTTCATCACACAGAGCCACCTTCACTTCCAAGCCCCTGAGCATCCAGATTCTGACCTCATGTACCTCATCACCCAACCTTGTTCTAGTCCCACCAAAACTGGGTGTGCACTTTGTCCTAATATCTAAACATGTTAAACTGTTTGTTTACTTTAGAATGGATGAGTCAGGATTTGATTTAAGGACTTAATCAACCTGGTTGTTTCTTGTGATTTTCTAGGTTCCCTTTTCCCTTTTCTAGGTTCCCTTTTAACCCCATCTACTTGTATCCGCATACCTCTGGATTTAGCTGGATTTAAACTGTTTGATCTATTGATTAATCTGATCTAATATACAGCTGATATAGCTGTAAATTCCCCCAAGATTCTCTACAATCTGACCCTTGGTTATAACAATTGAAATCCATGGAACATTTAGGCATTGTTGATTTCTAACATGTCTGTTAAGATGATTGTGTTTTCATTTCTGCTAAATCTCATTCTCTTTATTAAGGCTACCAGATGCAGGCAGACTTTTCTACTCAGAAACTGCAAAGTCCATGAAAAAAGATGCCCTGGTCCCGGTGCTTAAGTCATTCACACAGGTCTCACACCATGTTTATGCTACCATGTCCTGTTTCCTCTAAGATGCTTCGGATGTTCTATGACGCAAATATTATGCTTCTTGTTTTTCCTCAGCATGCAGTGACCCACCATAAAGTGGGATACATGCCTCCCATAGAGGACATTGGTCCTGAACCACTTTTTGTGCAATTTGGCTTTTCTGTAAATGACCAGAAGGGCGGCGCTCTCACTGGGGTAATATTCAACATAACAGTCACACCGGTGGATAATCAAGCGCCGCAGGTAATGTAACAGCCATAGGATTGAAAATCTATATCTAAATATATTTAATTGACATAAATACTGCTTGCTGTTGAGCAGATTTAATTGTGCTGTTCTGTAATTAATGTGTGTGTGTAGAAAAATGGTAAACTAGATGTAGGGCAGCTGTTATTAAATAATAATAATAATAATAATAATAATAATAATAATAATAATAAAAGGGTGGAGGAAGGTGGAAGCAGTTTCCTAAAAGAGGAACACCTTTTAGTGCAGGATGCGGACACTCCAAAAGAGAAGCTCAGGTTAGTGGTGCAGATTCAACCCCAACATGGGAGGCTGGAGTTGCAAGGAGTAGTACTGTTGGAGGGGGAGAGCTTCTACCTACAGGACTTAAAAGCCCTGAGAGTCAGGTAGGAGTGTAGCATGGATAGGAATAAAGAGAGAAAAGCAACCCGTTCTGTACCTGTTAACAGAGATATGTTTATGATTGTTATTCTTGTGCTAGATATATCCACGATGACTCTGAGACTACAAAGGATAGTGTGGGCCTCACAATTACAGATGGAATCAACTCAGCTCAGAGTGATCTCTTAGTGCAGGTGAGTATCCAATAAATGTATAAACCATCCCTCTGTTCCCTGAACGATAAGCTAGTGCCCTGCCCATGCTATGCATCCACCTGTGACTCATAAATCATAGAATCAACTCGAGACAAACGCCACCCTAACACCACCCTATGCAATCCTAGCCATTAAAAAAGAGGGTCAAACATTTTGTTTAAATTCGTAATAGCTTGAACTTTATGGTCCAATAAATGCATTATTAGTGGGTGAAGCTGTATCCAAAACAGAACTTGCATAATATGCTAGGTAGATATGCTGGCTAGATAGATAGCCAAGATAATGCTAAATAAAAAATAGAGCTATCGTTGTATATTTTTACAAAATTGGCAACAGTTATTACAGAGAACAGATATTACGAGATCAATGTCAGCTACATTACTAAAAGGACATACATTTTTGTAACTAATTCGACCTACAGTACACCAGGTCTGTACAGTAACAGGCTTCTTTTTGAGTGATGCAACATTTACAGGGTTTTTTTTTGGTGAAACTTACCAGTATTTTGTGAAAGCACGATACATAATGGGTAATAGTGCAGGGTAACAATATGAAGGGCTACGCAGAGTTTCTTATTTATATGTCATTTAAACTCTAGCATCTGGTCGTTCTGAAAGGGAAAGGTGTAAAGATCTATTAGTAGTTTCTTTAATAGCTTTTAGACTATAAAGAGGTTACATTTTCATTTTCACTGATGCTGTACAACCCAGAATAATCTAGAATATGAATGTTAATACCCACTGCTGTATTCTTTTAAATATACTTAGATCTTCCCTGTGAATGACGAGCCCCCACAGTTGGGCACAGGTTTGAGAGCTGGACTGACCTGTCATGAAGGCAGTCGGGTCCAGATCACCACTGAGTATTTATTCGCTACTGACATTGACAGCGATGACAGCAGACTCACCTATATGCTGGCTCGAACCCCAGCTCGTGGGGTGCTGCAGCGGAACGGGGTCACTGTGGACAAATTTTCACAGCTAGACGTGCTCAACGGCGTCATCTTCTACCTGCACACCGGTAAGAAGAGGGTCTGGTGGTGACATTATCATACAATTAACTTAGAGCATGACGTACATGTTAATATGATATGCTATAGTAAGTATAAGCTGGAGTGTATTTATACTTAGAATTAGTGAATTGGTGTAGAAATAGTCCCCCGAATTGCATTTCATTGTCTTTCTATGTGTGTAGGAGGTGAAATTGGTCCAGACCCCATGCTGGACATTGTTACTCTCATAGTATCTGATGGGGAGGCTGGGACAACGGATGGCTGCTGCCAAGAAGATGCCATTCCACCACCCATCCCCTTGCATGGCACACTTCCTGTTTATGACCTTAACATAACTGTGCTTCCTGTCAACAACCAGCCACCGTCCATCATTATTGGTAATACTTAACTATCAAAACCGCTTTATTAAATATATCTGCAGAGCAATCAAATTTAATGGAGAGACAGTTGAGACACCTTTCCTGATGACCCATTACTGTGTTTTATAAGATCTCAGACCTTAACCACAATCTGAGAAAGACTTTCACTGAAGCCCCTCGGTGAGGAAGAAACCAGTAAGGGTTGTTAAATTGCAGTCTATGGTTAGAATGCCAGAACAGAAAGAGGATAAAGAAAGGGGAAAACATAGCCAGCAATGCCCATCACCACACACAACTCAAAAGAACAACCAAAAGCTATGTATAAATCAGCATCTGCATTCCTGAGCACAAACGTTAAGAAGCAATGACAGAATGAGCAGATGTTGGCAAAAGTATCAAACGCAATAGTACAAAAAGAAGACAAAAGAAAGAGACATATGGATCAGAAGGCCCTTAGATGGAGAACAAGGCCCTTAACCCACGATTGCTTGGATTGTAAGACTGTACAAAATTGTAAGTCGTTTTGGACAAGGGCGTCTGCTAAATTATGTCAATGTAAATCAAATTCAAACAATCCATTCCAGTCCCGGGTTTTGGTGAAATCTCTCCAGACAGCTTCTGAGTCTCAGAGGTTCTTGGGTCGAAGCTGGTCTGATGCACACAGAAGACCAGGGGTACTGCACAGGACACCCAGTACTATGCTTTTGCTTTCTTTAAATAACTTTTGTTATTTGCTTTATTGCCAACATAAAGAATAACAGTGAAAACATGCCAACACTGTGATTCCAGTCATTTTTATTCTGTGAATACTGATCACTACTAATTCAAGGCTTATTCATTCACATGTCCGTTTAAGACACATGTACTTTGTTCCCTCTGAGTATGACGAGCATTAGGAAGCCACATACATTCTGATGAAGAATTGTCAGGAATGCTGAAGCCAAGATAGGGATTTGCTGTAAATCCCCAGACCGGGCGACTCTGTAGTTATCAAGGAAAAACAGTGATCACTGGGAAACAATGAGAGGAAGCAGCAAAGAAATTACAGCATGCAGGCTGTGGGTTTATTTGGGGGCAGAGAAGCTATGCACAGCTGACTGGCATTAGGGATGGAGCCTATAGCAGAACTATATAACAGTTAGTACATATAATTTTACGTACACCCATCTCGATGGATAATAAGGCAGAAAAAACAATAGCACTTCCAATATTGAGAACAGACAAAACACAGGCAAAAGCTTCTTTTTGCCAAAATTTACCTCCTCTGTATGATCCTGGTGATCCCTCAACTCTCTAAATCCTTATAAAAAATGACAAGGATTCTCAAGAACTAGCTTACTGGATGACAAAATGTAACCGTTTAATTAACTTTGTCTGAAAATGGCATTCGGAAATGAACATTAGGAAAGTGACACAAAAGGTAATCTGGCTTTCCTTCCTCCCTCATCGAGCTTTAAAGGTTTTATCACCATTATTCCAGACTGATGGTCATTAATTTGTTGCAGAGCTGGATCCAAGCAGCCTCATCTCTGCCCAGTCCCAATTCACTGTTTATCAGTGGAATAAATGGGAGCAGATGCAAGGGGTAGGCATGATAGCTTTATCAGCATCCAGGTGGCTGGAGCCTGTGCAAAAGCTGAAAGAGTGAGGATCAGGGAAATATAAAATAAGAAATAAAAGGTCAGTAGCCAGAAAGTATTAAAAACAAATGAGATTTAAAAAATGGGACATGTCTATTAAAGACCAAAAATGTCTGTCTGTGGTTTACAAGGCCTTTCATAACATTTGTTAATATACAATGGCTTTTGATTATTACCAATTCATAAATGTATAGTGCATCCGGAAAGTATTCACAGCGCTTCACTTCACTTTCCACATTTTATTATGTTACAGCCTTATTCCAAATTATATTAAATTAATCTCTTTCCTCAAAATTCTACACAAAATACCCAATTATGATCATGTGAAAAAAGCTTTCTTGAAAGTTCTGAAAATTTATTAAAAATAAAAAACAAAGAAACCATATTTATATAAGTATTCACAGCCTTTGCTTAATACTTTGTAGAACCACCTTTGGCAGCAACTACAGCCTCAAGTC
>JAVSBV010000002.1:4685721-4696504 GCA_033117975.1 Parotocinclus spilosoma
GATAAAAGCATAAATTCTCCCGGGGATCCCAAAAATCCTCCCATATCTCGCTGATCCGCTTTGCAGTGGCTAAGTGGAGACTTGTGGCTTCCCTTTCTTATTCGCTCTTACGTTCTTTGGTCCAATTAGGCGAAATTTTGGTCTGAATAAGTGAATAGCATTACACGTACATAATAGGATTTGTTCCGGTACTTTAGGATTTGGTCCGAATAAGCGGCTGGTCCTATTAACCCGTGGTCTAAATAACCGGATTTGACTGTACATGTATATCACATGTCAGAAACATGGCAGATGTCCTGCAGAAGTTCAAACCGAGCATCAGAATGGGAAAGAAAAGTGATTTTAAGCAAGGCACAAATGTTGGTGTTAGGCTGTTCTCGGAGTATTCCAGAAATGTACTATCTGCTGGGATTTTTATCTATAGGATTTATAAAGAATGACAAAAAAAAGAGAAAACATCCAGTGAGGGCAGTTATCTGGTGTAAAAATGCCTTATTGATGCAAAAGGCCTGAGAAGAGCAAACTGGTTTGAGCTAATGGAAAGGCAATAGTAACTGTGTGATGCTATCACATCAGGAAGAACCACTGTGGTAATCCTCATCCTGCATCTTGCCCCTGATTCACCTTTGAACAGGTCACACGTCTAAATAAGTGCAAGCCTCTGTCATGTAATAGACCCACATTAGACATGGTACACGGGATTGGTTTACTGTTTGACATACAAAGTGAGTGGGTTTTTATGCAGGTATTAAGACCAGGGCCAATAATTAGGGATGTGCACAGTTATTAAAATACATACTCTCTTTTCACGCCTGATGAATCCAATTCAGGTTTTTTCAGCTCATTTCGGGACACGCATAAATCACATTTCAGAACACTTTAAAGGTACTAATTGACCTAAATTATGCCTCTGATTACACAGACAGAGGACACAGGAAGAATATGCAAACTCCACACAGGTATTTTACGATGCATCCTTATCTATTTAAATAAAACAAATCAATGTTTTATTAAGGGGCAACACGGTGGTCTAGTGGTTAGCATTGCTGCCTCACAGTTCTAAGATCTCGGACCAATCTCGACTCTGGCCTCTGCCTATGTGGAGTTTGCATGTTCTCCATGTGATTGTGAATTTTTTTTGTTTCTGGGTACTGTGGTTTCTTCCCACATTCCAAAAATGTGTGTTAGTATAACTGGTGATGTAGTGTGCGAGTATGTGTGGCCTACGATGGACTGGTGCCCTGTCTAAGGTTGTGCCTGCACTGTGCTGCCAGATAGGAACCAGCTCCTCTGCAACCCTGACTACGATAAGCAGAGAAGACAAGCAATACATGTTTTATTGAACGCAATGAAAGTAAAGAAATATTTGAAATAACATTGTTATACTGACAGTGTGCATTAGAACCACTGAGAATGCAAGGACACATCACCCATTTTGCAACCTTTTTGGAAAGACCCAGTGTCACCTGTAATCATTTACATCATTTTACATGATCTGCCATGATGTAACTGCATGTGAGCTGTCAGTGATATTTTTTGAGTGGATATGCCAGAGTATTAATGTGTGCTGTTGTAACAATCGGCGTAATCTGTTTTTCAGGCTCTGTGTGCTCGTGTGTGTGTGTGTGTGTGTGTGTGTGTCCTGTGGCATCTGGCACCAAGAAGTTGGCAGCAGATCAACAGTTCCACATAATCATCCAATCAGCAATCAGAATGGAGAAATAATGTGAACTCTATGATTTTGACTGTGACATGACTGCTGGCACCAGATAGGCTGCTTTGAGTATAACTGCTGAGTTCCAAACAAAACTCGCTCTAGTGTTTATCTCAGAATGATGCAATGTACAAAAACATATCCAGTGAGTTCTATGGAATATCACACAATTTATCCATCTCCTACTAGCTCCTTCCAGCATGACAATGGACCATGTCACGAAACTAATTCAGCATTCTCAGTCACTTTACCAGTCATTGGATCTGAACCCAAAAGACTATGTGTGTATAGAATGTGAGATTTCAAGCATGTACAGTCATCTGAGAAATATCCTGAGAATTCCTTAATGCAATCATGTAATCTGCTTGTAGGAATGTGTCCTATAAATACCTCATGAATACACTGACATGTGGATGTTTGGCGAGGTCCCACACAGCACTGGTATAGTGTTCCTAATAAAGTGCTCACAAGACTCCAGATATATAATATTCCAAAATATAATTTGGCATCAGTCAAAGATGTACCTGCAGTGTGAAAATATGACAATTTTGTAATCTGCCACAGGATAAACAGTCTTGACTGGAGGCTTACAGTCCCGAGTCAATTATGCAGGAGCATTTGTGGTTGACCTTCAAGGTAAAATTTGCACAACAAATTAACATTCAGCTAAAGTAAGGAGCAATGCAGCAATGCCAAAAACTGAACTGAAAGGGCAAACCCACACGTGGAATTAAGACATTGCTAGATTCGTTCTTTTCCATTAATATTTTGTGTAATTAAGAAACTGATATGTGAGATCGTAACACTTAACTCTTACTGACACAGACACTGAATTAAAATTCAGCTGAAGATCACAAATTGTGCAGCTCATGCCTTTAATCAACTTTTAATCAGGAAGCACTTTGTCCAATCTAAGTTCCTTATGGTTGAGAAGAAAGAGTAGAGGATATGGTAATAAAATGTTATAAAAAGAGAAAGTGGTGCAGCATGCAAAGATGATCCTTTGAAAGAAAATGTTTCCTATTTGAATAAATTAGCTGCAGTCAAACAACTTAGAGAATCACAGGACTAAAGCTATACTAGAAAACAGCCACATGTATTATCCAGCACAAAACTATGGACAACTATTGTTATGGGGTTACAAATTATTATAATATGCCATTTGCTGCAACACTTATGACCCGGATACATAATCAATTTTAATTTCTTTTCACAACATAAACTGTTTTCAGCCTGTATAGTTTTACATTTGATAATGATTATTACAGTTTATAATCATGATAGCAATATATTATGGCAGATGATGACAATTACAGTAAAACCTTCCCAAATATATCCAAAAACATGCCAGTAATCTGTACTGGAGTATAATTGATTGTTTTGTGCTTTAGGGACGCACAATGCTTAAAGGGGCACAGGTGTAAGCATGCTATCCTTTGTAGGGCCCTTTCTTAAAGCCTTGTGAAGCCTTTTCAAAATGACATTAAACAGCTGTGATTCTAAACATGAGAAACACTTTGATTTATACAAATGTTTTATTTTATGATCTCTCTGCCTAGATAAATGTGAAACCACAGTAAAAAAAAAAGCCCTGTTTAGTTTTTTGTACAGTGATCTAGCAAACACCAAATCAAACAAGCACTATATGGTATCTGGTGCAAAGTAGCATTGGACTTACTGGCTGGCCAACTGATCGGACAGAATATCAACATTTTTAGATATTCAGCATTGGCAGATGTCTGCACACACAATGCTGATATTCAGAAATAGTGGAAAAAATACAGAGACACTTCGCTTTTTGTATTACAACTTGCAGCTTATAAACTGGGACTACTGAGCGACTAAAAACAAAGAGAGATCATTTAGTAAGGGTGACTGTTTCCAGCTTTACAACTTACTGCTCTCAACTGGGACTGGGATTAAAAACAAAACCTATGTGCACTACTCTAATGTTTGTTTTTAATACCTGCAAATATTGTGAAGCTGCTTTGAGACAATGCTCCATTGTAAAAGGCGCTATATAAATACATATATAATATATTCTATATATATTTTAAAATATATTTTTGTTCAAGTATTTACACATTTTCAAAGAAGATGCTGTTATCCTGTAATAAATGCAAAGTACAATCATTTTAGACGGTGCATTTAGAGGTTAGGCAAATGTTCTTTTAAGTTAAGCAATTGTGTCTCATTTATTGATAGTAGAAATCTATTTTTAAATTGTGATGTTAGCATTATATATCGACCTCACCCTGCAATGAAATCGGCGACTAAAAATGCATATCGATTGACCACGAAGGCAAAGGTCATTAAACACATTTTTCTCTACCTAAAAACAGGACTATATGCATTGAAATATGATTCCGAGAAACCTTCAACTGGAAATCGAAAGGAAAATGTGAATCAAGTACACAAGTGCCATCGAACTAGCAAACATAATAATCCATACAAAGCACACAACTATGCACATCCAAGTGTTCAACCATTTTCTAAACAAAATTGATTTTTTTTTTTCCCACTCGGGCTGTCATTCAATTTAATGCAATTCTGACAGTGATTTGGAAAATCGATTATTTGAATGTACATTTTGTGAGATGATATGACTTAACCCTTTCTGCATCTACTTAACACTGCCCAATGAGCTGTTTGAATGTCTATATGCTAATGCAATGGTCATAAAACAGAAAATTGATTGATTTTGCTGAACTGTAGGCATGGGTTGGCTTGCTGAATCCAGAAAGGAAGTGAAGAATTTTCTACCTGCAAGTGTTTTGCGTTATTAACGAGCTGGAGTCACAAGCTATCTTGAGGCTGATAGTCCTTGCTGTCACACTCACTGAACTGAACTAGCACTCATTAACATCTTTCAAACAGCCTGCTGCTGTGTCATTTGTTAACACCAGTACTAGCACAGCTATCTGTAAAAAGCCATCCAATATACAATGCATAACATGGAAATGTGTTGGTTTCATGTTCAACATGCCTGCTAGAACAAAGGTCTCTTTTTTTAGCCACAAGAAAGAAGTAGGCACACGTTTACTTATAACACACTCATTTTCCATCTACTTAAACACATTTTCCATCTATTTTATCGGTATTAGTATTTTCCACTTAGTTTTGAAACATTATATCAATTGGACTAATCGTCTGTCTTCCATCAGAAATAAAAAATTTAAAAAATCATCAATCATAGTACATGCGAGTGAACTGGACTACAGTCAATTCCGGTTAATTGGACAACCGGTTAATGGTTAATCAAATCCTATTAAATACGTGTAATTTTATTCGCTTATTTTGACCACAATTCCGCTTAATTGGTCTGCTTTTAGGGCATTGGGATGTTTATATGCCTCCAGTGGAGCATACACGGCGAATAAGAAATATGTACTATTTGTGGTTACCAAAGAAACTCTTCTTCGCTGGCATCACTACAACGCTCCTGTGTTTCTCCCCAGCCCTCTACTGCCACCTACAGATCTTTGCCTAACATTTCCATTTACTACAAAAAAGTAGCCACAAGTCACCACTTAGCCACAGCTAAAACGCATCAGATCACACTGGATAAGTTCTTCAAACGTTGACTGGAATTTATTAAAAACTTTTTTTTTACAGTATCATGCTTTGCATGCTGATACACTATTGTAGATCGTTTCTAAAAAAGCCATCACAATAACTAGTGCGGTCAAACACAAAACAATGATTTATGTACCCCTCCAAAAAATATATGTTTAAGCTTGGTGTACATAAATTTCAAATTAGTTTGAGTCAAATTAGTTTTCAAATTAGTTTATACAGCTTAAAATAAGTTCTAATTAATCTAAACATTATTTCCTGCAACTTGATATAAATATGATCAAATATGTTTGGTGTACTTAAATTGAAGTTCAACTTAAACCAGTAAGTCACATTAACTTTAATTAGCAAGTCATGGGGCTGTTTAATGTAATTTGTCGCAACTCGGTTAACTAGGTTTGGCTCACTTGCGTTTAACAGTTTATGTAACTTTTTGCCTGAACTTTTTGACTTTTTGTACTTGCTTGAAAACCTGATTGCAGAATGCTGACTTTTTATGTTGACGTTAACTGATTTTTTTTTACAGCGTGTGCGATAGGCACATGAGCACGGAAAGAGACGGGTTCACATAGACATCGGTCTAGTTTAGTCAAGATATGATACATTGTTTGATCAGGAAGCAGGTTCACGTGGGAGGATCGGCACAAGTCAAGAGATGTGTACCCACAAAAGACATTGTTCAGTCTGAAATGTGAGAGAGTGAGTGGGTGGTGTGTATGGGGATGTTTTCTGTCTGATGGATGTACTGGGTAGTCTTGTAAAGGTTAGGTGGATTTTAACCCAACATCCATATCTTTTGAATGTGGGAGGAAACCGATGTACTCGTATTAAACTCTCGTGGAGAACATTCACAATACAGTCTGAGGTCAGGATTGAAAAAAGTAGTAAAGTAATTTGGCTAACATTTCTCAACTGAAACGCAATTCATTCATTTCTTAATTTTCCTAGACAGCATCTTTAATTAAAACATAGCCTACTTATAGTAAATACTATTTCAAGTACATCAGGTAGACACACACACATGAAACGCGTAAAGCGTTAGATTGGATTGTGGGAGCAATTTGTACCACCCACCCCCACCCCCAAGTTTAAATGAAACCTACACTGCTGTATGTATAAATTTATTTTTTCATTTTATAAGCAACTTTTTCATGAACAACAAATACAGTAACCAACCCAAATTAAAGACGTTGCATAGGCAGAGTTTAGATGGTGGGAAATTTAAATAGAAATGTAACTTAAATTACTCCAACGACTTCAGATTCAGACTGAGCCAGAATGTCAACATACAAAAACATCTGTAATAGCATCCTTCTCTTACAAACATGAATAAAATGTTGCTCAGCATTATGAAAAATGTCTGTCATTAAAAAACTTTTTCCACAAAAACTGTTTATCTACTAATATTAATAACTACTGTTCTGAGTAAAGTCAGGACTCTGCTTGATGCACAATATTTTAACCAGATTTTTTTTTTCCTAGGCTCTGAGGCATTGCTGCGCACGCGCGCACGCAAATCAGTCCAGGTAGCCCCGTCTTTTAATTTGTCACAGAAAAAAAACTACTCAAAAGCCACATGATCTCTCAATGTTTAAGATTTATTGTCAAATCTTTACCAAGGGCAGCTTCTGATGAGCATACCAATAAAAAGTGGGGAGGGTAAAAAATAATTGTCTCTAAAACTTAAGCTGACAAACTAAAAATCACTTTAATCCACTAGTAGAAATATCAGGAACAAAAACCTGGAGAGCTTGATTACAGGCTGGACGTGGTTGGTTTGGGATGATTATGCATTCCTGTCAATCCTAACGTCGATCTCTCTGCCATTCAGCCGATAGCCATTCATGGTTCGGCACGCACGCTCTGCCATTTCAGGACTGTCAAAGCGGACCACACCACAGCCCTTAGACTTGCCATTCTCCATCTTGATATCAGCATACTGCACAACACCTGGTGTGGATTCAATAAATGGTTAAAACATGGCATATATTAACTGTGCAGCTAGAGGTAAATCATTAACTCATCACATGAAGGACCATCCTTTAATTCTGTTTAGAACAGATTCACAGAAATCAATATGTGATGGTTTTTAAACTGACGAGACCTGGACTAGCTAATAAATACAGATGTAACAATCTTTGATCGGAAAACATTAATCCTGGGCCATGCCACTATGCACACTGAATGTGTATGCTGTTTAAATGTCATTTATAAGGGAAGGTATGCATGATATCTAAATCTAACAAAACATGACCTTTTTTTAACTAGCGGACTGGGCCACAAGAGGTTGATGCATCAGTAGTGCCGGCCAGCTCAGACTATTCATTGTAGCTGGACATGATTATAATTATAGAAATAATAAATATATTAATATATAATAAATAATAAACATGCACATCTAAAGCAAAGAGAAACTGCCCAAACATTTGCCTGATGAAAGTGACAGCAATTCAGGGAGCATGTTTTTGTTCAGTTTGGCATCTGAAGTTATTTAGAAAAAGTTCAGCACAACATACAACAGCAGAAAGTTGTAAAATGGAGGAGAGAAAAAAAAAAAAGAAAAAAAAAACACCATGATTTAAGGTTACTGGTCTTACCACATGTATTGAAGGCATCCTTCAGCATCTTCCAAGTAAAGTCAAAAGGCAGCTGCAGGGAAAATTAAACAATGTCACAATGAGGAGCCAGTTCATGTTAAAGACTGAGCTTGCATTAATTTTTAATGGGGAAATACATTAATGAAATAACTTACATTTCTGACAAAAATCTGGCAACCCTTTCTGGCATTGACTCCAGCACCTCCCTGTCCTGCTGAACCAAAACCACCAAAGTTGCCACGGTCCATATCGGCTCCTCGATCAAACTGTCCTCCCATGCCAGCAGAGCCCATACGGTCTAGGCCAGAGCCCATACGATCCATTCCCTGGGAAGAAAAGCGATCGAGTCCAGAGCCCATGCGGTCGAAGTTAGACCCCATGCGGTCGAGACCTGTATTCATTCTGTCCATTCCCATGGGTGAGGGAAAGTCCATGCCTGCACTCATGCGATCCAGACTAGATGGGCCCAAACGATCAGAGACGATGCGGTCCATGTCGGAGAACATACGATCCAGGTTAGATCCCCGTCTGTCCATACTGGGTCCTAGACGATCCAAGCTCGAGCCCATACGGTCAAAGCCAGAGCCCATCCTGTCCAGGTCAGATACACGGTCCATGCGATCCATCCCTAAACGGTCCAAGCTGCCCATGCGATCCATGCCAGAGCCAAGCCTGTCCATATTGGAGCTCATGCGATCCATTCCCATGGAGTTACCTGAAAGAGTTGGAAGGATGGGAACGCTTAGAATGGTGTGTCATTCTGAAACGGGAAATATTAAGTAATAACTGACCCATTCCTCTGTCGAAAGACTCCCCAAAATTACGGGACATCCCCATCTCATTTCGACCACCAAAGTCTCTGTCAAAGGAACCTCCGATTCCACGATCCATATCTTTAAGAATGAAATAAGATTAAATACATAATCCAGGTAACTGTGTTATGAATGACAGCAGACGAATGATGCAGACATTTCCAATAGGCATGATGTCCCATTAAGGTTCAATCTGATAATGTTCCAGCAAAGGCACAAGTGCACAAGATATTCACATTGTTCTCACAATTACATTCTATAGCAAGTTTGCCATTAGTGCAATCTCACCATTCATCAGGCCCATTCCAGACGGCCCAAATCGATCCATGTTGTTCATTCCTCCTCCAAAATTGTCCATTCCTAAACATTCAGGAGCAGATAAAAAAAAATGTATGAACTACAAAAGAGCTTAGAACCAAACATGATTACACATGTTCTTACTGACAGTTCAAACCCCCATGTTCTAAACTCATAAGTTTTCCTTCCATATATACATTTACCATTTTGGTAAAAACCTATGTCCTTAAAACATGCCACCCATTCTACCTACGCCACCAAATCCTATCCCATCTGTTACTACCAACAAAAAAAACCTCACAAAATTTAAATGAATGCATGAGGAGGTTAATGAGAGTGCGGGAAAAAAGGCATTAACATTTTTAAATAGTTTATTTTAATGCAAATGAGCAACATATTCTCACCTCCTGGTCCCATATTGCCCATTCCACCTCGGTTCAGTTGTGTGGCATCGATGGGTTGACCACCAGGTCCGAGACCCATACCAACTCCACTAAGACCACCTAAGTAAAATCAGTGGTGAGGTTGGTACACAGAGAATAGAGTATTAAGCAATGTGTTATAAACTATGCAATGTTTTACAAAATAGAGCTTGTGTGTAACTTACGAGGTAGTGCTGATGATCTCTCTGCAGGTGTGAAGTCACCTTTTGGCAAAGATTTCTCATCCTGGAATGAAACCATTTCTTTAGCACTTCAACAGTAACTGCATTTAAAACGACCATCTAAAAATAAGTGATCACTCACCAGCTTAACATGCATCGTTCGATTGAACAGGAGCTGCCCATTAAACATAGCTAAAACACCAGTTAAGGAAAAGTGAGACAACTATTTACACCAAACCAAACTTTTATATAGCTCGTTTTTAACCAAGGATACAGACTGCTTGCACAGCTTCAATAGGCATTTCAAAAGTGACAGTGCCCATGCCCCTGCTCTTGCCATCCTTGTCCTCCAAGATATCAGTGCGAACCACCATACCAGCCATGCTGAACACCTCCTTTAGCTTCTTCCAGCCCACTTTATAGTCAAGCTGAAAAGTTTAAAGATGCCAATGATTACACACTAGAAAACATTTTTATAGAAATTCTGGTGTTCTGTATAACATGACTAAACATACATTTGCCACAAAGACTGTGCTTCCTATCTTGCCAGTCTGAAGACCATGAATGACCTCATTAGGAATGCTGGGATTGTTCAGCAGACTCTGTGGGATGTTGACCATAGGGGGAGCTGCAGGCCCAGGTCCCATACCCATGCCACCACCCATGCCACCGCCCATTCCTCCTCCCATGCCACCACCCATTCCTCCTCCCATGCCACCACCCATTCCTCCTCCCATGCCACCACCCATTCCTCCTCCCATGCCACCAGGTCCTCCACCACCTTGATTCCTGTTGGCTTCTCGCTGGGCAATTACACCATCAGGGTCCTGAGAAGAAAAAAAACAGTAAGATCGAGTAAATTACAAATGCTGCCCACTATGATTGGGATATGCAACAACAAACCCATTATAAGATAAATTGCAAACAGAGGAGTTTATACAGTGCATCAGAAAAAGTCACAGCGCTTTACTTTGTCCACATTTTGTTACGTTACAGCCTTATTCCAAATTGTATTAAATGAATCTTTTTCCTCAATTCTACACAAAATACCCCATTATGACCATGTGAAAAAAGTTTTCATGAGAGTTTTGAAAATTTATTAAAATACAAAGAAATCATATTTACATAAATATTCACAGCCTTTGCTTAATACTTTGTAGAACCACCTTTGGCAGCAACTACA
>JAVSBV010000002.1:4703942-4714713 GCA_033117975.1 Parotocinclus spilosoma
GCCCCATCACTGTCAGTGTGTTTTGGCACTCTTGGGTGACCATACACCCTACTGAACAGTCAATGTGGGGGCACTCTTGTCCAGTTTGACCTGCTTTTGTTCATCCCAATGAATATATCACTTACTATTTAATCACGATAATCGCAAGTCTGCGTAATCAAACAACTTTTTTGACTTTTCATTTGCTTTTCTGGTGATCTTGTTTCATGAAATTAATGAAATAAAACCAAATGCTGCCTTTCAGTCACTTCATCACGTCAGTCTTTTCAAGTTTTTCTAACAAAACTGAAACAGTATGCAATGTAATTTAAAGCTAAATTAAAATAATAACACTTGTTTATAGGGAAATAGGTTTAAACATGGAAAGAGTTAAACCTAACATATTTTGAGGTGCTCAAAGCGTGTGATTGAAGTGATGTTTGAATTTAGAAATTGCCTGTAATTTTCATGGCACAGGGGTACAGAGACATTTCTTACAGCCATTGACACAACTGTAAGCAAATATTGTGTCATCACTATTGCCTCATCTCTGAATGTACAATAATAGCTGGATTATGTAATCCTAATTAATCGTGCATCACACAGCACTGTAGAATTCTTAGGTTCTTCCTCTATCACTTACCAAGCCACCATTTGTACTGGTGGGGGGTGGGGGGTTGGGAACATAAATGTACAACATAAACGATCAAAGAGCACGTAAGGATTCTCCAAAGATTGTCAGGTCTTCATGTGAAGCTCTGGATCCTCAAATCCCTAAGCAATTCCAAACAGCAGGTGCTTGGTTTCTTGTTATGTAAAAAATAACAACTGTTCTGAACTACAGCTGTACCTGCTTCTATTCAAGTTTAGTATATCTAAATATTATAATTTACACTGCTCACAAAAATTGGGATATTTCATTTTGGGAGAGTTTTGAAATATCCCCTAATTTTAATGAGCAGTATATTTAAATGTTGCATCAGCATCCGTAGATGTCCACGACAGGAACAAGATCACATTCATACAGGACCAATTTAGAGCAACCAGTTAACCTAATTCATGTCTTTGGAATGTGGGAAGAAAGAGTAAACCCACACAAACAGGGGAAGAACATAGAAATTCAACACAGTTGGTGTCTGAGGTCAGAAGAGAACCCCTGGTCTCTGGAGCTGGAAGACGACCGCTACTTGCAACAAATTGCTGATTGGCTGAAATATTTCCCAGCTCAATTGTGATTGGGAAATTGATTTTGATTGCGACTGATGGACATGGACAATCTGTTTGGTATACATTTGTCTGAGATCGGTTTTGATTGAAGAAATTGAGCACTGCAATTTGTCAACATTTGCAAACCTACATGTAATTTCTTGCTTACATGAACTTAAGTCAGATTCCTGTAATTTACACCATAATGGACTTCCTGATTTCACTGTGATAAAGTGGAAAGTTTGAATATAAACTCTGATTGGTTGGAAGTCTGAATCAAAATTGCCAATAAGAAATACTGTAAATAGCATCAATTCATTCTCTACACCTAAGTGATTGTGGAGATTAAAAGCATGGCTGAAGTAAATACATGTAATGCAATAAAACAATCAATAAAAACATTAAATAGTTGGATCTCAAGAAAAAAGTAGTCACAACAGATTTAGATCCAAAGCATATGTTTTAATTTGCTTTGCACATTTTTCTTGGCTGTTTGCAAGCACCAACATATTTTGGTGAGGACGATACAGACACACCATTCTTTATCCACTGCTCTACATAAACATTATAATATCTAAAAAAAACTCGTTCCAGAGATAAAAATATGGTGCTCAAGGAATACAAGATGATGACATTGCAAATGCTACACAGTGTATGAATACATTAAAACACAATAACAACATAACAAAATTAAACTTGTGTACATCGTTTAAAATTGCTTAAGTTCATCTCAGAGAAGACTCAGTTTTCAGATGCAACAAAAGTGAATCGGTTCTCTAAATCTGGAGACATAACTTTGAGGGGTTCAAATACCTCGCTCTGTTACATCGTTATACAGAAGAAAAGCAAGTTCCAATCATAAACCTAGACATGTCAAAGTGCAATATGGCTTAATAAAAAGAAAAATCATGCATGATTGTATGAAGAAAGAAACAGATTTGATCAGCTACATTATCACTAGAATAAATCCAAATGCTTTGGGCTGATCTGCTCACAGGGTTGCATAGTGGACATCCACTTCTGATGACTATAAATCCCCAAAGTCTTCTCTTTGTAGAAATGCAGTCTTATAAACCTTTATTTTCTAAATCTATATAATTAAGATTTATAGTTGTACATTTATTGTTTAGGTTATAGGTACAATTTGTTTTGTAATATTCCTGAAATTGCACTCAAGCTTTTTCTTTCTTTTTAATTACCTTAATTACATTCTAAAAATTAAAAGATATGACAGGGGGACAAATAGCAGATGTCAGATGGAAGCACAACAATGAGAAAGGGTGTTACAAACAGCAGCAATTAAGTAGTGAGGTTATACATAGCTTCTGATCTGTGACCAATTTTGGGACTTGGCCACAATTAGCATACAATCTGAAATTGGACCTAAATCCATTTACTATAATGCTTGTCAGGAATCTTTCCCCCAAATGTCATGATAAAATAATACACAACCCCAAAGGTTTTAGTAAACATTTTGCACAACAACTCCCGAAACTTAACATTGTACAAAAGAAGGGTTATTTAGAGTGTTGGATGACACTTAGAAAGGTAACAATTTTGCAAGAGACCTGTTTGGTGACTTTTTTTCAATCTCAAATGACCATTGTTGCTAGCACTAATATATATATATATATAATTAACAGCAGTGCTGGGGCAGACAATAACCTTTGCCCAGTTGTCAATAATGACAGTGTTATATCTTGGCCCACCATTAATTTGTAATTTCAGTTTAGATCACGTTGGCGACAAACATTTTCGATGTGAGTAGGCGTAAAGATTTCTGGGCAGGGATATTATAACATAACAGAACATAATAGAAAGTCAGTAAAAACTGGGACAGATATGGTAAGGTTGACCTTTTCAACTGGATAAAATATACCCAAACCTATGTATGACAGGTGTCCCTTTATCAGCTCTGACTACAACATACGACATGCATCTCAACAACAAACATACTACTGGAGTGGTGTAAATGGATCAGAATACAATTGCTCCTGTTATCAGGTACATTTTCCCCAACAGCTGCATATTTAAACAATGTATAACTGCTACAAAAACAAAAGACTGTGATACAAAACTGTATATGCATAATATATACACACACAAACACATTCTGCCCTTTTACATCAGCCTCTTACAGCTGCAGCATGGCCAGAATTAAGAGATCAGGTTATTGTTAAAATTAATGCTCCAAACGTATTTCCCAAAGAATCCCAAATGCACACGCACGCACGCGCACGCGCGCACGCACACACACGCACACACACGCACACACACGCACACACACGCACACACACGCACACACACGCACACACACGCACACACCTTTGTCATTAAGTGCTACCAGTGGATTCAATTTCTCTCATTCTGCATACTCTTAACAGCTGATCCACAGGCCGAATCAGATATAGCAACTATAATAGTCACGTATCTGATGGGACTTGAAACAAAAAAGAAAAACAACTACACATGCATACAAAACCATAACCAGCTTAATAGTGTGCCTCCCACAGAAAGGTGAGAGGATGACTTTACATGATTATATTTCACACTCCCATTATGTTCTATTATGATATTCCGCTCAGGAATATAGGAATTTGTCGCAGCCTTGCACCGTTTTTCCGTTAGCAGGCCACTGCTAGGGCCTTGTCATCTTGCAACGATTTAATTTGGCTAACATACAGGAACCTAGCTTGGAGCTTTTATGTTACACGAGCTTGTCCTAGAGTACCACAACATTTAAACCAATCAGCAACTGGCATTAACCAGTTTTATGTCCAATCAAGTGGTACGTGACTTCAAAACAAAACGGCGTAGAGTCCTACTCTTCCCTGTGTTTACACCGGTGTCATAATTCTGTTCTCATACCCGAGAGTTCCAACTGTTATACACGTAGTTAAAGTATACTGTCCGGTATGGGGCCTGTCCGGTAGTACGGCTGTATAGGCAAATAAATAGAATTGGATGAGAAACATAGAATTAACACACGCACATTAAAAAAGATGAGGGAGGGGAAAAAAGAAGTGCTCACATACTTGAATAAAAATGATTAAATATAAAAGAATGCATCCAAAAGTGCTGTGGCTCTAGTTGATGACATGGTGCATCGAGAACCCTTAGCACGCCAATGCTAACGCTTCATCCAGTCCTGTACGGATCTCATACGATGGTCTCGTCTGCCGTCTTTTTCAGCAGCTTGGTGGACAGCAAGGAATGCTGGGTAGAGTGGGCACCCTTGGCATCAGGAATGAGCAGGAGCACTTTTTGATTGGTTCGTCTCCACTCGGAGTACAACTGACAGTGGTAGCGGAATGACACCTGCGAACCGAGAGGCTTCACTCAGTAAACTAAGTAAGATAATACTTCATTAAAAATATCTGTTATACTACACAAGGACCTTCATGCTGTGAGGTAGCGGTGCTACACCCCTAATACACTGGTTGAAATAAATAATATTTTAGAAAATCTGTAAATATTTGGTATGATTACCAGGGTTAAATGCAATTCAGTAATAAAATAACAAACCCTCAAGTCTGCGTGCATTATGTGATAAATATTCAAAAATAAAACATTCAGAGTACGCTTTCTGCTGAATGTGTATTTCTGCGTGTTATCCTTTGTAAAGTCGAGACACCGAAAAACGGGTGTACCTGTAATATCTAATAATAACTAATTATATCTATTCTAAACTCTAATAATAACCAAGTGCATTACCAGAGTCCAGAGGACGTAGATGGTGAAGAGTGCGATGGTGAGAGCAATGAGGCCCACTGCCTCCAAGCGGCTGTTGAAGTTCAGGTGGTCCTGAGCCCCCCGCAGACACAGCCAGCCTGAGATGGCAGCTAGGGGCGTGATGAACAGGAAGCACACCATGTCACAGAACAGAGTGCGCTTCTCATTTCTCGGTCCTGGGTCCCTGAGCCACTACAGACACACAGTAGATAGAAAGTCTTTTTTCTAGTTTTTCTCAACAGTTATAAATGGAAGCAAACAGACAATTTAGGAATCTTAGTCACTCCTGAGGAACGATAGCAGCAGATGCTTGCTTGTGTCTGATGCTGTTTTAAATGCTTTATTATTGTTCGGAGTGTTCTAGGAGTTCTTCCACCGCTACTTACTTTCATTATGCAATCTGCAAAATACATGCCTGTAACCGAAATAACACAATAATCACCGCTCCCTCACTAGTAATGCGCTATATAGGAAGAGACTTTTTAGTGTACTAAGTAGTAGCAGTGAGGAAAAGCTGAAATGGAACACGTCCTGTTTATCAGCATACGTCAGCGCCCATCCGCCTCAAAAACAACTACAGAGTTTAAAGCTGGACCTGCTGTTTAATGCAAAACTGAATTGTGATTTAATGTTTGTGAAAGCAGTGTGTCTGCGATGATGTCACTGTCGCACATGTGGCTAAATGTGACAAAATTTGACTAAAAAACGTTGCTTCTCTAGTCAATAGTTAAGGTTCTCAGAGTTCTCAGAATTTCCCTCTCTCTAAAATGCAAATGCATAACACCGACTATATTTTTATATTCTTATATATTTCTTTTCTATATTTTAATATTTGAAAAGGCTAATTGTGCCTTTGTGATGCCAAAGATGGCAAGAAGGCATCACTGGAATCAAATCCAGTGCACCATGGATTGCCAATAAATTGCCATTGTGCCATCCAAGCACTCTTAAGGGCACAAACTGGTCAGACACAAAACGTTTTGGTTCTCAGCTACATTTTTACAGTGAACGTGGAAATTATGTACACTGAAATTATCATGGCAAATCTTTCATTTACTGAACCACATCAGGGGTGTTAAAGCGGGGAAAACAAAAAGCCGGATGGGTTTCAAATTAAGAGACAGAAGTGAACTTTTGCTATGCCCGTGTTACCTCTGTAAGGGGGCGAGGTCGGCGCTCGATGGTGAACTCTGTGTGGCAAAGCTCGCAGTAGCTCGTATTGGACGAAGACAGCCACTTTTCCAAGCAGCTCTTATGCACTGTGCCCAGCGTGCCCGTGCAGTCGCATGGTGAAAGTAATCCCTCGCTGTTGCCCCCCTCATGACAGATCCGGCAGATTGGGCCATCACTAAGACAGACAGATAACGTCATAAATCCCAGTGGTAAATTCACATCTTACAGCAGCAGTAGAGCAAAAGTTGAGCAAACAGGATTTTTTTGAGTCAATTTATAACTGTAGAGGTAAACAAAATGACAGAGCAGTAGATAAAATGCAAACAGATGTATAACAAACTTATTCAAAGAATATAACGAGCAGAAAGAATGTCAGGTTATTAACAGGTTATCCCCATCAACTCTTGAACATCCACATACTGAATGCAATCCATAACCATGATTTGTCCTTCACCAAACTTGGATGTTTTCTCTGTGAATCTTGGGTCCATGAGGGTTCTGCAGTATCTGCCACTTTTACGTATTCTGCCACTATTCCACTGTCCATCCTTTCTGCAAGCTATGGGCCGTGCCCAATGTGACAATTTTGTGGTGTCTTCTGTTTATTTGTTTAATTTGACAAAGCGTTTTCTGGTGACCATGTAGCTCCATGTAGCATCATGTAGCTCCACAGAAGATGAAAAGGGCTGGCCCTGGACTCTCGAAGCAACAAACGGTCCTCTTGAACAGTTGTCTTATGAGGTCTGTCTAACCTGGGCTTGTCATGAACGTCACCAGTTTCTTGAAATCTTGTTCTCATCCTCGCCACTAGACGTTTGGATACATTAAAGATGTCAGCAGCAGCAGCAGAATTGGTCTGGAATGTCTTGATGATCAGCACTTTGGTTTGTGGATGAATCTTTGGTGTGTTGTCAGAGGTCAGGTTGCACTTCACACTAAAGTGTGGGGCTCTTTTTATACACACTCGGGAATGTGTTAATTACATTATTTGTCCTCTCTAGTCTGTGATTGGAAATCTTATGGGCCTTAACATCAACAACAGTTAACAATTGTGGACATCAGGACACACTAACAGCTTCATTTTGCAACCAGTTATAACTGTGAAACACTTGACATTAAAACGAGCCATGTATTGTAACAACTGATTGATTACAAAATAAAGTGATGTTCTCATGCGACAAGACCTGTGTATTCAGCTTCTAAATCTAATAGTGGCAACCCATTAAATCTAACAAAAAAAACGCCCAGTAATTAATTAATACTATTGTCATCACAGTAATTAAGCTGACTATCTACTACAAGCAAAACAAGCAGCAGTTCGTTTCCTGATCATGTGCATGATGTGTGTGTCATTGTTATGAGTTTATCAGGTACATTTGTTTGCTTAATTGTTTTACACCAGATCAACACATTGGTTACATTAATGGCAGATCTTGTAGTCTTTGTCTATCCGTTCGATTTTCCAGTTTTTTTCTACACAACATAAGTAGCCATGGTTTGTTCTGTTTTCAGGTTTCTGTGTTCTTTGTTTTCATGTGCTTGTGATTAGTCTGGTATTTTGAAGGAATTCTATTACTTTTTTTTTTACAGTGTTTAGGGCTGATAGCTTCTGTTATATTATTTGGAATTAATAATATAATTCCTTAATTGCTTTCTTGTTGTGTTGTATTTGTGGCATTCAGTATTAATGTTTTATTAGGAACGCACCCGCACGCATGCAGGCACGCACCCGCAGACACACAAAATGTTTGGTGAGCCCTATTCATCACTGAGTGTGGTATATTTGCTGCAGGCCGTAGCTTTATACTTGATGGTAGCTGAATGAACAGCATGCATCTGAATGCACAGCTACATATTAGAATATCAGGGATTTGGCCTCCCTGTCGAATAATTGCTTTGTGCTACTCATAAGATATATTCCGTTGCAGATTTCACAGCCTAAAATATTTAAGTTTGTACAGTAGATAATAATTGGCTGGACATACATTTCTTTATATTAATCTAACCAGCGACCAGGCATGGTAGCCAAGAGGACTCACCTCTGGGTGCCCAGGGCTTTGATGACAGTCGAGAGCAGGCGTCCGTCTTTGGCCGTGACTTGGGTGACATACTGCGCCCTTCGATTGTCCGACTCCTCCACAGTTTTGGACAGGGCAGCGTTGCCGGTGCAGTCGCAAAGCGAGCCTGGCAGGTGGCAACACTCCCCTGTGGTCATATCTGATCTTTCCAGAGGGGCAGGGGACAGAGGAGTGCAGAGGGAAAGGGAGGGAGCAACCGCGGCTCCCACAACTGAGCAAGCCTGGGTCCTAGAGCTGCACAGAGAGATGCGAGTACAAAGAGGAAAGTTCAATGAATGGTACTTAGCTAACAACATTTTGTCCTTTGCTGGAGAAAAGGTTTGTTTTACTCTAATCACAATGCAATGTTTCTTAATCAAGGTGTCAAGTCAAGTGTGTGTTCTGTGTCAAATCCTCAAAGGTTCTAAAATCTGATTGGTTCCAAGCCAATTGTAAAATGGCATGTTTTAAACCCATAAAACCAACATAACAGAAAGTTACTATAATAAGGATGGATACAATCCAGAAAAAATGTACAAATTAATAAGGAAGGAAAAACATATCAGATAACTCTGAACAGACCGACTGAACAGAGCGGAAACTGATTCAGTGGAAATTGCATTATACACATTAGGCCAGACTTTTTTTATTGCTTGTTTCGCGGCTCCGCTGACAATCATATTTGACGAATACAAAAATAAACTTTTTTTTTTTGGTATTTCTCGGCTCCAACCATAAAAATGTATGTATGTATATATTAGCCTTTTCTGCCCTCCGGTGGAGAGCCAACGGTTTTCTTCTGTTCTTTTAATTTTTTCCAGATTCACTTTAATTTAATTGTAGGTTAAATTTCTTTTATTTTTAAATAAAAACGTGTTTTTTATTTTTATTTTTTTCCCCCTTCCTCTCTCCTCAGTAGATTCTTAAGTAGGGACATCCGGCCTTAAAGAAGAGAAAAGGCAAATCTTGGTTTTAGCAGCTTGTTGGCTTTTATGCAGGACTGAGCATATAGGGATGATGAACTGTGGAAGAACAGTGTTGAAATGTAGGAGAATTATTTATTACAACTTTCACTAATAGCACTTAAAATGTTGCACTGACATAAAATGTTTAGTTTTTTTTTTATTAAAGCATTAAGCACCGCTTATCAAAGATGTGAGTTACAAGGATACAGTTTATTACAATTTAACACACAGTCTCTAATGGATTACTGCTTTCCCATACATTAAAGACGCACTGAAAAATTTCGGCCAAATCACTTTCGGTTTCACAGATAGTGAAATAACGGCGCTTAAGTAACAAATATTTGACCTTGATGTACTCTGAAAGTATGTGTAGGTTGTTGAATATACTGTTCACCTAAACTAGGGGATATTTT
This sequence comes from Parotocinclus spilosoma, assembly GCA_033117975.1. Taxonomy (NCBI): domain Eukaryota; kingdom Metazoa; phylum Chordata; class Actinopteri; order Siluriformes; family Loricariidae; genus Parotocinclus; species Parotocinclus spilosoma. The sequence continues at coordinate 4,713,468 of JAVSBV010000002.1, forward strand.
ATTTAGATTTTTTGTGAGCAGTGTAGTATCTTTATCAGAGAGCAGGAAGACCAAAATGTGAGAAAAAAAAAGGAACAGAGAGGTTTCAGCACAGAGTCACACTTCCATTTGGTATGCACTGAGCAGTGTATTCTCTCTCTGTCGTCTTACACGCAAACCAAGCAGGTGTTTAAGACTTCTGTGCATTTCTTTTAGATGTATTGATCTAAATGAAAGACTATTTAAATACCATACACAGCTTTTCCCTGACTACTTCAAATAAGGGTCAACAAGGGGTTGAAATAGCAGTGGACAAAAGAAATACAGCAGAGAGAAATAAATATGCTGATGATTTGGATCAGTGGCAGGACAGGGTGGGTAAATTGTGAGCGAGAGAGAAATGGAAATTTAAGAAAGTTCTGGGGGTAAAGCTGATAGAAAGTAGGAAGCAATTAAAAGCAGTGTGTGCACAGCTCAGACATGTGCAGACATGTTCAGTCTCAGCAGGAGCAGAGTCAAAGTGAAAGTGTCTGTATCACTTCCACACAAGTGATCAGTAATCAGCTCAGATATTTATGTGATGAATAACTTGATAATCATTTTCCCAAAAACTAAAAAACACAAACTAGCCTTTCAGTTCTTGATACACAGTGGATTGTAATGCCACTTTTTTGAAGCCCCGATGCAAAACCCATGAACGAATAGCAGTGAGTTTTAATTTTGTGCAGGAGAAGCAGAGAAGGAAAAAGCTAATTTATTCTTATACAAAATAAAGCTACTTTATTAGATACATCGACTTCAGATGTGCACTCAGTACCCATTCTATCCAATTTTATTATACCAACTACATAGCTGGACTTTGTAGGCAGGTAATTACTGACTGTAGAATCTGTTTCTCTACCCAATTTGTCAGTCCCATAATTACATAGAATTTAAACAGGGCAACTAGTGAGCAAACATTATTTGAAAGCACCATTTTCAGCACAGCAGTCACGAGGACATGCAAATAACGGGGGCTCAGTGGTTATGGCTTTGGGGGTTTAATAAGAAAATTACAAGCTCAACTCCTGGCTCCACTATGCTACCATTGTTGAGAACTTGCACAAGGCCTTTAGCCCTCAGTTGTTTGGTTTGTATCGTGTAGGACTGCATAGGCTGTAATTTACTTAGGCATTAATATCGTATTAGACTCTACATTCCTTTAGTCAAATGTAACATCTTTATGTCTCTGCTGAAACCGCAATAGCTGTAGAATTTATGGTGCTTG
>JAVSBV010000002.1:4718719-4732925 GCA_033117975.1 Parotocinclus spilosoma
ATGAACTGCAAACTAACCACCATACAGAATAAAAAAAAAAAAAAAATAATAAATACATTATAACATCAGCGGTCAGCTGTTCATGGCGGGCTTAAACCAGCCAAGGTGCCAAGGTACCGCCATAAAAATGCATTAAGCAAACCTTAACGGAATCATTGTACAAAAAAAAAAAAGCCTTACAGATACCATGACAAAAGCTGCCACCAATTACACTACAAAAAACCCGGTGCCAATTCAAGCAGCTGAGAGCGACGGGTTCAAACAACTTTTGAATACTTTAAACTCAGGATATTTGTTTACCTCTTTCTATCGACCAAATCCCAGAAAATATCAATATATCTTTTTCCGTCTTTTTTCATCTTTGCACACACCCAACAACCTCCCAACCAGTGAATTAACCACTCCTCCACCCACACATTTAATCATTTGACCAACTCATGCCAAGTGAAACCATATAAAATCTATCCCCTTATACTAAATGGTGGATGCTGTTCACCCACCTGGTCTGGTTGGGTATAGTGCCTTTATCCAGTTCATAGAGGTTATTTCCCATGCGAACAGCCAGCCATGTTCCCAGTTTCCCTCTGTACATGGTATCCAAAACACGAAACACCTCTCCACGAGTGAATCCCAAGCTGCGGCTGTCATCCGGCTGATAATCAAAGTGGGTGCGGATGTAGAAGGAATCACCAAGGTTGGAACTCATGATTTTCTTATAAACTGTAAAAAGATAGCATTATTAGGCAAAGCACAAAAACGATATGCAGGTAAGCATCAATTAAATTTTACGATACGTTTTGTGAAATATTAAATACTAAAAACTCTAGTGTGCCAGTATTGACTAAATAGCCAAGATACTGCAGTGCTTCCCATACATTCATTTATTATCAACACTGACACTAAATATTGATTTTCTCTTCTTTCTATTTTTACTATTTAAGACGTGTAAAACCTTTTTTCACTGTAATGCTGCGTGCAACTCATCGATTCTCTCAGCCTCTCCTTACCCCATGCTCTTGTAATAATGTTAATAATAAGGATAATAACCTTATCGGACCACAGACATATTTGTAAACAGACATTACTTGACAAGATGGCTTGGAAGCAATTCATACTTACTGTCCATTTTGTTCTGAGTCAGCATGTTGATGCGTTCCCCAGAACGAATGTTCATAAGGAACATAGCGGCCTCCTCTCGGGTAAAGTGATTCATGTCGACCCCATTAACCTGAGAAAAATAAACTGTTAACACACCTGCCTTTGATTCTTAGCTTATAGTATAAATAATAAAGCAAAAAGCAATGTTTCCTCAAAACAAATTTAAATCCAATACCTGCAGTATCTGATCCCCCTCTTTCATACCCTGTTCTTGGGCTGGGCTGTTGGGCTGAACCCCACCCACAAAGATGCCCACATCATTACCGCCTACAAGCCGGAGTCCTAAATTTCCCTCTTTAACAAATCCCACAGTGGTTTGGTCTGAGCTGTAACTGCAAAACAGGGGTGAAGAAACATAAATATATCTCAAATATAAAGTTCAGTCAGTGTGAGGAGGAAGATTTTGAAACTCTACATATTAGAGATTACTTACCCCAAGTTAGGTGTAGAACCTGCATCTGGAGGCAGGGAGTAAAGGGGCTCTTCTACCGGCTTGGCTAAAAATATGGACAAGAGCATAACGTTACAGACTAACCAGCCGAAGTGTTAGATGTAGGAACATACTGTACACTACTCACATGCCTTCAGCGAGTAAATAATGAAACAGCAAAAAAAACAGTGCAAGTACCTTGACCTTATAAATCTTAATGAGTTACCCATAGTGCTGTGCAAGAGTATTAGGCCAAAATTTAATTTGTGATTTAGCTTCTGGAGTAATGGTATAATGACCGTATACAAAATACTGTCAAGAATTGGACCCGAAATTTAAAAACTTTGGTGTCATTCAGTACTCCTCCCAATACTTGCCACTACAGTTTCTCATTTCTATATAATTTTCAAACACTGCATACACATTTTCCATATTTTCTGGTTGCATTCTCCAAAATAATTACACGTATCATAATTTCTCATCTAATGGTGGCCTAAAACTTTAGCACAGTGCTGTATATCAAAGCAAACATGACATCCCACTCATACATTCATTCTCTTATCCAGTTTTCTTATCATGGTCGTGGGTTAGCCGGTGCCTAGCTATCCTGTGGCGCATGGCGCAAGGCAGAGTCAAATTTAGATAGGGCGCCAATCCATCCTAGGGCACGTACACTCACAGGCACATTTATGCATTAAGAGCACTTGGGAAGCCCCAATTAACCCAACACACTTTGGAATATGGTAGGAAACCCGGAGTACAGGGAGAAAACCTACACACGGTGAGGAACCGTGAGCTGTGAGGCAGCAGTGCTAACCACTGCACCACCGAACCACCATGACATCACACTACGAAGTCTTATTTAATTAGTCCCATTTTTCTACTCACCCGTCACCCTGCTATGTTTGTATGTCGGTACATCAGAGCGCAGAGTGACATCTGCTGGTGAAAATCTGAAGCAAGAGCACAGACGTTACATGACGCACAACAGAAATACACTAGAGTCACATAGCACTGGGTAATGTACTTTTGTCCAACAGAAGCCTATGCCTAGAAATACTCAAACAAATGGTTGTTACGAGTGTTGATATTTGCTTTTGTTAAGTCTCTCTTTCTCTTTTGTTCTCTGTCAGTGTCTCTCTAGAAGTCTCTGGCCACATCTTGAGCTCACAGTGTGAGTAACACTGTCAGAAACATTGCATGAAAAAATGAGGCCCGTCAGAAAATGCTATTATATTTTAAACGTAAGTCTATAGCAAAAAATACTTTACAACAAAAGAATGTATTTGTGGTGTTAGACTGTTTGGACTAGCTGACTTTATTTTTGCGTATGAATCGTACCCATGATTGTCGTCACGATCCGTGCTACCTGATCTCCCAGGAAGTGAAGGGGTTCTCGTATACACTGGGGAGTCTGTGAATAAAAACATGTACATGCGATTCTAGAACTAGGAGGTATGACTATCAGTACAGGTGAGAATTTGACTCTGGAGTTGTACTGACCATTAGATGGGGATCTGGCAGGTGATGGGACTTTGTATCGAAGCTCTGGTCTACTATTAACTGAAGCTACTTGGCTCTCAGGAACAACCCTAAAAACAAAAATAAAGCGAACCTGTTACATCACCACAGCTGTAAAACACTTTGCAAACAGACAAATGTGAAAAGGGAGGGACTCACTCTCGTGCACGTGAGAAGCCTGGCCTAGGAACGGAGGGGTAACTTGCATCCGATTCAGATTCTGAAGGACCTGCATGAACAAAGCGACACCAGTCGATCATAAAATTCAGTGCTTCAAACAGGAAACATGCATGAAACGGGAAGCTAAATGGTCCTACACCAGGCTTACCTCTTTTGATGGGTGTGGACGGTTTTGACCATTTTGGAGGCTCAACCATGAGGACAGGTTCTAGTTCAGGAGTTGCTCTGGTGAAGGAAAGGGAAGGGTTGGAGAGTCAGAAATGGAATGAGAGTGGGCTATTGATTTGTGGATTTGTGTGTGCGGTAACAGAGGGGGAATTTGTTTGTCTAGCTTCTGATACAACTTCTGCCAACATGGCTTATCAAAACAGCAAATGAGTTCCTGGCTCATGGTCCAACACTAGCCTTCACTTTATATTCATATATTATAGTATAAAACTGCTCACTAAAAGGACTTAATCCTATGTTATAAGGATTGTAATCAAAATTGTAATTTTTTAATTGATTTTTTTTTAATTGACGACAAATCGAGATGCTCTTAAAATTCAATATGGTCATTTCCCCCGAATTGACAAAATAGTCTGTTTTGTAGCATTATGGAGTTGGAGGATTCTTCTCTAGTTAAATAAAAAATGATTAACTAAGAAGTTTATTATTAAGATTTTTGATGATTTTTAGTAGTTTTGCCATTTTCATAGTATGTAACTGTATTCATTGTGTTTAATCGGTTACTGTGCTTTGTATTTGGTTATGTTTCACTCTGGCCATTACTAGCAATGCAAAGGCAATGTAAATACAGGAGCATATTCAACTGTGATTCGATTCTTTTTATTTCAAAATCACAAATTTCACAGTGTGGCATAAAGCTACAAAAATTGCAAAGCATAAAGGGTGACAATCGGGAAAAAATAACAACAAAAACCGTAAAATACAAAAAGATCCTATTAACTACAAACAAAACAAAACCAGAACGAGTAACATCAGGATCTTGAATGCTTGGGAGATTCTTGCTGGAGTTCAGCATGAAGGCATGAAGGCTGTGAGACCTCCCTCATCAGTACCTGTATCTGTTGCGCAAATCCTGGTTGGACAGGGTGCCCTGTCTGGGCTCCGAACTCCCATCTGAATCGGACTCGTCTGTGGAGAAACAACTTCAATTATAAAGCTTATATTCTAAACCGGAATCGATAAACATTCTGATGCTTAACAAAAGATGAACACAGAGGGCGATGGAGGTCCTGACCTCGCAGAGTAGATTTGTAAGGGGACGGGGCGTGGTTGAGGAGATCCAGGGAGCGGCTGCGGGCAGAGGACTTCAGGCCCGGTGGGGGAAGGTCAGGGAGCACTCTGGAAAGGGAAATGTCATTAGTAATTTGTTACAGTACAGTCAAACCTGGTAACCAGTACAACTCGGTTTCTCCCGCTCATGCTCTCCCTCTCTCTCCTTCACCCCCCTTCTCTCTCACTCTCTCATTATCGCTTACTCTCGGTGTCAGCATCTCACACACTCTATGGGTTGTCATCACATGCTGTTTGTTTGTAAATAAAATCAGTAAAATCTGCGTTGCTGTCTCACAGTATAGTATCTAGTATCTCCCTAAATGGTCTTCCATCTAAACCCATTATAGATCAGCTTCATACTGGCAGGAAGGAAGGGTGTAGCTAGAGGCAAATTGTCAATCCAAATATTAGACACCCTCACCCTAATAAGCAATCTTGATTTCCATATATTAAAATAAAAATGTTAAAATATCGCCTACATTACTGAAATCAGATACTGATATTTTGACTGGGATTTTACATATTACAGTCTGGTGTCAGTTACACAACATTGTGTTGCATTGTTTGTCCAATAGTGTGATAAATGTGGCCTTACTTGTATCTGGACTGATTGTCAGTTCTGGGACTGTCCCGTCTCGGTGGTGGAGAGGCACTGCGGTCTGAATCCGACTCAGAAACGGCTGTGAGACCCAAACAGCACATCAGTAATGGATAAAGATTAGGAACAAACACCTATATGTGAAATCAGAAAACTACAAACGGAAGAGGAAAGGTAATAATGCTTTGTAGTAATGATTGTAGCTTTGAGTAGCATAACATTTGTAGCGTTTACTTTTGATAGGTAACACGTTTAAAATCAGAGGTACAGCTTGTCAAATCTTTCACTGTGTGTGATAAGTGGCTCAGGATGCAACTGGTGGAACACCAAGATCTCCAGGACCAGCAGAAAGGAGCACATAAACAAATAAACCTGAGAATTTGAGACAGACCTTTGCGAGGTCGAGGCAATGAGGCAGAGGAGCGAGGGGCGTTCCAGTTGTAAGGCACAGGGGAGGCTCTGGGATTGGGCAGTGCTGACACTCCTGAGAGCACTCTGTAAAACAGCAAAGTGAGAGACTTATGAGATAAGTATATAATTATGAAACAAACAAACACTCACATGCATACACAAGTATGTACTGAGGTCTAATAATAGGAAGGAATAATAAAAGGAAAATTATAATCCATTAAATTTGGCTGATATATATCCAATTCACGTCTAAATGACAGAAAACTAGTTCGTGCAAACCCCTTTTGACACCTACTTATAGAAAATTAAATAACAGTCATGAGAGACAGAAAGAATACGCTTTCTGTTCTATTTTCATTAAGTTTTAACAAAAATAAAAATGACTGTATTGTACAATACAGTACTAAATGTTTTTTTTTTATTGTGTTTAAATGAATATACTTGTTTAAAGTATTGACATTCAATGTCACAGAACAAAATGCAGAAATGCACACCAGTTCTTATTTCCACATACCTGTTCCCCACTCTGCCCCCAATAAGTTACAAAACAATTAATAAGAATACATCCCTTAATACCAATTACAGAATTATCTGCTTCGCCATAAACATCTTCCCATAACGAATTATCTTTTGATAATGCTGAATTATGATTTAAGCAGACGAGGTTTGACCATGATTGTAAAGCCTTCTGTTTACCTGTATCGATCTCTGTTATCAAGACTCTCTGGTTTAGCCGCTGTACGAGATGTGCTGTGGTCTGATTCAGACTCAGATGATACTGCATAAAGTAAGAAAGAAAACAATTATTATGTAACTATTTCAGTATTCCACAGTGAACAAACCTACCCTGATCAGTCATAACATTAAATCTGCTGTCGGGTGAAGTGAACACAGTTTGATGACCTCGATGGACGAGGTTCTGCTGAAACCTTTGGTCCAGGCATTCATGTTGATGTTGTCATGTCTTAGACATATAAAAGCCACCTAAACATTTCTGAATAGCAAGAGCTCTTGCAACAGTATTCCCTAAAGCCACTTTTAGCAAGATAATGCTGGATGCCCCAATAAAAAAAATGTTAAGAAATGGTTTGGCTGTTGGCTTGGCGTCCAAGTTTTCCAGAATACAAATTGATCGAGCATATGTGGTAACTGCTGTAAAAAAAAGTCTGATCCATGGAAGCCTGCAAGGTGGGAGCCAGCCTGACACCGAGGGACACCGAGGGACACCGAGGGACACCGAGGGACACCGAGGGACACCGAGGGACACCCATTCACTCTGGGGCAGTCTGGAGGTGGCATTAAACCCATGTGTTTGGATTGTGGAAGGAAACTGGAGGACCCAAAAGAAACATGCAAACACCACACAAGCAGTGGTCAGACTCAAACCTGGGTCCCTGCAGGTAACATTGCTAAACACTGCTGTCCCCCAAGCTCATACATCAGCAAGCAAAGTTGTGTTTAAAAATGGTATAATTAACACATTGACATGGTTTCATCGTTTCACAGCTGTAAATGAATATTAAAATAAGTTTAAATAAAAATAAAGGCTTCATATAAAAACACAAGAGTGACATGATTTTTTTTTTAAGCCAGATGTTAGACAAACCAAACACAGGGTTTCTCCAACTGACCTCTCCGTCTAGGCATGGCCTGGGAAGCCGGCTGTGCCCTTGCTGTGCGTAGAGGGGGTGAAACTCGTGCTTTTGACGAGATAGGAGCTTCAGCTTTGCTTCTGTAACACAGAACACGGACTCGTAAGAATCAGCAGTTTTTCTGACAGAGCGCAGCTCTGGCTGTAACGCGAGTGCAGTTTACCTGCGAGTGCGCCGTTCTCGAGTTTGTGGGCGAGATGGTCGGTTCATGGTAGGGGTGTCTGAATCCAGATCTGATATTTCTGAGGGGCACACAATGCCGAGAAGGAACATTATTTGTAAGAAGTCATACAATATTCAATGTTTACATCAGTACTTCAGTAGTTCAGCTGGGATGCGTCAGTGGACTTACCCTCCAGCTCTGAGCTGCTGTCTCCACGTCTCTCGTCTGAGCTGTTCTGAGGACTGTCCTCCACCTCGGGGATAGTGACCAGAAACTTCCTGTCATCCCTAAGCACCACCATGGTGAGTTTACCTCTGGATTTTTCCACCAGGTGCTTGGTCTCCAGCAGTGATAGGTTCTCTGTAGTCATTCCATTAATCTGAGAAAGTTCAGTATGAATTTCTTTTGAATTTTTTTCAAGTTTTACCTCCACTTTACCCTGATCGGGGTCACAGGATCGGAAATTCTCACTGTCGGAATCCCAGGGGACACAAACAGCTGAATGTGTGTCTTTAATCACCGTGGTGATGGTGGACAAGAAAGTGAACTTTCTGTTTTTAGCCCACGTTTCCTGGGTATCAGAGTTAAAAGAACAGTAGTCCACTGCAGGGCCCTGAAACTGCATCACCGAGTCATCAAACTGCCCCGGCTGATGGTAAAACCAGATACTCGGTAACTGCTGTTTCCAGAAAGTTGGCTCTTACTTCCAATGAAAGTATGCTGTTTTACCTAATCTTTGTCACGGTTACAGGGAGGGTCTGGGGCATACCCCATACTTCACATTTACAGTCTTAAAAAGGTACAATTCAGGCAATTGTTGATCACAGGCCTTGCTCCAGAGCCCTGCAGTGGCAGCTTGGTGGTGCTGAACACAATACAATTCACTGGGAACAGGAAGAGGTACAAACTAATAGTCCATTTCCCATTGCAAGCCCCATGTGGAATTCGAAGCCATTTCTTCAGGTTTTACCAATTTCATCAACTGACTTTTATGAAGCAAGGTTTAGAAAGCTTGCTAACAATCTCACCTTCAGAACAAGATCTCCCTCCTGCAGTGTGCCTTCTTTAGCAGCCAGACCAGTAGGACTCATATGTTTGATGAAAACCTGACTCCCTAACTTCATTCCATACTCTATAGGAGAGGATTACATGTGACAGTGCAAAAAATCATAAACAACAGTCAGTCAATGATGTAGTTTAACAGTCTGATGTTTAATATCCTGTTTGGTTTGAGTTAAAACTCATTCACATCTACCAGTAACAGTGGATGAATGAATGTTTGACGTGACTTGTTATCGCGTGAAAATGAGAGAAGAGCAGCAACAAAAGGACAACGCCAAATAAAGTTACTTAATACGGGGCACTAGACAGAATCAAACAGTGTTTGCTTGTTTGTATTTGTGCTAAATATTTTGAATAACTGCATCTTACACTACATTTGCACCATCTAAACCCTACAGTGGAACTACGTTCTGTTCTCTCACCATCTGTGGGTTTCTTTTTCACTAGAGTGGCTCTGATGGGTTTCTCTGCGGTGTCTTGACTGGGCAGTCTCTTAAAGCCTGACATGAGTGCCAGGTCATGGCCATTGCGCTCTGGTGTGACACTGCGAGGACGCCGGCTGTACCCAGCGTCTGAATCCTGCCGAGGTCTGCGATCGTATCGGTCGTTGTCCAGCAGGTTTGATTGTGAGGAAGAGCGTGTGGGTTTGTTGCTGGCTGGGACCTGAACAGTGCGAGGTCTCTTCACAGTCTGTAAATGATAACAGTAGCACAGAATGATAGTATAATCAGGGTTAACAACTGGAAACTGGCCAAGCCCTTCTCTACACCATTCCTTCTGTAACAATCCCCCAAACCATGTGATGGTAAATCATTGGAATGCTAGTGCAAGAGACAGACAAACACAACGTCCTAGTATTGACTGATATGATGGTTATGATAATGGTTCATATTTGTTGATCTGGGTCTTCCCTTTCTATGTGATTCCCACATAAGAAATCTGGACTTCGTACCCCTTTGTACCCACAGCCATCCATGGCTTGGACCGTCTAACTAGTTCTCTTCCAGGAGGAAGGATGACTTTCCTGCCCACTCTACTCATCAGATTGACGGTAACCAATCTCAGGTTTCTCATATGTATGGAAAGGGGCAGTGTGAGTAAATCAGGAGAAAGCTTTAGTTTACAAAATATTCAGTGGGATATATACTCGAGTGGGGATTAAGAACTGACTTTATAGATTATACTTACAATGTTAGCCGTTTTGCCACAGCTTTTGAGTTGCTGAATGGTGTATTGTGAGGTGGAGTTTTCCATAGATACCCCGTTCACCATGACAATTTGATCCCGGGTCCTGTCGTAAAGAAAATAATAATTGATCTTTTTATTTTGCCCTTGGTATTAAAGCATGTTCTGAATGCCAATAACAAGTTTACAGTATTACAGGTAATAATGACAGTCAAGAAGCTAAGCAGGCAAAACAACTGTTTATACTTGAGAGTTCCATGAACCTTGGTTTATCCTATGTGGATTTCTACATGTTTTTTTGGTTCAAGATATTGGCCAAAGTTTGTGGGGAAACTCAAAAACACTATGCAGTGTATTCCACTTTGGGCTATAATTCATCTGTAAAACATTCTGCTAGATTTTAAACTACAAGGTTAGGGACTAATGTTAGTCAATAAGCCCTGGCTCATAGCTGGCATTTCAATTAATCTCAAAGATATCCAACTGTGTTAATTTAATTTGGTTTTAATTTGTGGAGGGTTAATGAACTGAGTTGGGGTGGAAACCTATGAATATGCCATGTAAAGTGTCACAGAACTGTTTGTCTGTGGAGACTCCACACCTGTATGCTTCATATAATAAACCTGTATGGAGTGTGGCTAATAAGAAGGCCTTTACCCCCCCCCAAGTACTCTAGATTCTAGATTCTCTATATGCTGGGTATGATGATAAATAGAATAATAAACAATTGTTTTTTTTTTGCTTTTGGAGTGGGAGGAGCATCAAGCTTCAACAGCACAACTGTATCAGGCTGAAAGTTAATGGAAAGCCAGTGTAAACATAAGAAACAATGTGAACATGATGTAATCTCTTCACTTCCCACCAAGGGTTCAAAAATTCTCTTAATGGAAGCAGTTAATACCACATCTAATCCGAGGTTATGAACTTGCATTCAAGCTGGCAGAGGATAAAAATGTACACCCTGATAGTAAAGTGAATTAAGAGTGTTACGGCTTGTACGTGTTCCATGCCCAATCGTAACAGGTTGGACAGGATTTGGCTGGACGCGTGGGAGGACGTGATGCATCATAGGGTACTCACTGCAGCCTGCCCATAGCTGGACCACCTGGTACCACGTCAGAGACGATCACTGCTGTCCCACCATTGCCCGGATTGGGTTTGTCCCTGCCGCCTGAGATGGCAAAACCGAAACCGTACTTGGGATCCTGTTGGAAAAACAAAATAGGGTGGATGTGGTGTGGAAATGACAGAGGAGTTCCGTCATCATCTAAAAGCGTCACGTGATTCAAAGCAACGTCCCGGGCGTGCCCAGGTGTCAGATGAATATTACTAGTGGAGCCATGCTTAAACAAACACACACGTATTAACACAATCCACAGGACTTAGTTTGATCCTTTGTCTTAAGGAACCAAAATGCAGTTAGAATGTTGCCAAAATACTTGGTTTCACAAAACATTCCAAACTTTTATGTATTACAAACTAAAGCAGAACATGCAAAACGTACCTTATTTAGCGTTACAGTGTGCTGCTCCCATATCGTCATTTCCTCCATGTCTGCCTTCTGAGAAAACCGACACAAAACACAAGTCCTTCTATCAGCGCTAAAAGCAGGTGAATAAAAAGAAAGCTACAACCGCTCCATGACGTTCAGCCGGACAGAAACTGAGTTGGCCGATCGAAGGCCTCTGTGTTTTCCTCCCACTCCCTGGTTAAAGGAAGAGTGACTCAGCCTGAGCATGCTCTTACCTGCTCTTCACATTCCTGGCAGGCAGGTAAGGTGGGAGGGGCCTGTAACCTGACACCTCCCCCACCCCCCATACAAAACTACCTAATAGACAATGAGAGTCTCTAACACACATTCTTCTCATGGTCAACATACCAGGTTGTTTCGAGATGAAACATCCTGCACCTGAACTTAGTGAAACTAGAACATGACAATGACACACTGAACACTGAATCACAGAATCCCTCTTGATTTACAACACAAAAACATCAGAAAAGTGAGAAGAAAACGGCACATCCTTTTATTCCTTTTTTAAATGTATTATTTTTTGAAACAGTACATATCAATACGGTTGGGTATCATTTGCATTATAGTGATTCTAATTATGTTTACTGGTCCCAGTTCAGCTTCTAAAATGGCATGATTGTGTTCTTCCCATGTACACAAAAAAGCTGTAAAAAATAGGGGATATTTCAGTATGGGATATTTCATTTTCAATTTTTTGTGAGCAGTGTATTAAAAGTACAGTTAATGTGGATTAATTTCCTAAAGCAGTGACCTAGGAACTAGAACTTTCTAGTTTATGGTATTCTATGTTGTACCACAGATATATTTTTTTAAGTAAAGCATTGTTGACTCCTCTGGCTAATGCAGCAATTTCCAAAACTTAATATACATTGATAAATGCACTCGTATGTAACAGCTTGTGACAGATATTCTGTGCTTCATTATAAGACATTAAATCTTATGAGATACTTATTTAAACAAAACACTATAATATATTTTGTAGGCCCCTGTAAGTCACAGGCAATTAGAATTGTCCCAAGTAAACATACACACAGACACACAGACGCAGAGACGCACACACACAGAGACGCGCACTGTTACTCAGTTACAATCTCTTACTTTTGTATTATTGCTCTAAATAATGTATGTAGCACTTATTAACCTCAAATATTAAGACTAAATCCCAATGAAATGCAAGATAAGTCTCTTGGAGAAAGATAAACCAAAATCCCAAGCCATTGAAAAAATGTCCAATAAGAACTAAAAGCACAATTTTAGAAATCTTGATATTAAATATTATAATAGTGTATTATAATTTAATATTAATAAAGGAAACCTGCTCAGAGAAGCCACATAGCAAGTTCAAATAGTGTGTCTGACAAAGAATACCACCAGATTTCACATAGCAAGTACATAGCAGTGAATCTGCGGCCTTTAACTGTGACCACGTCGACCAGAACCAGTTCAGTATGATTGGATTTAATGAAAAACATTGTCTGGTAATGCAGAGAGACAGAATCATGAACAGAAAATAAACACACCCCCCTAGCGTCTGATATGTTTAACGATAAACACACATACACACAATAGATTAAAATGAACTTATTCTAGTCTTTCAAAGCGCTAAATGCAACTCCAAGAAGTTGTGACATGCCATTTTCTTCCATGTTTTGTACTTAAGCGCTGGTACAGATTTGTGATGGTTATACAAACAAATGCACAAACTAATGGGTACGGTAATTACTCTTTCCTGAAAGCAATAAACCAAGTAGTCTGACTACATGTTTAGTTAATTATTGCTTAAAAAGCTATTTGTAATGGGTTACTTTTACCAGAGTGAAAACCCAACACAAAACCACAAAATATTGTGTATATTTAGAAACTAAAAATATATTTAGATACAAGTGGTGACAGCTTGGTAAGAACTAGGACTGTAATTCAAATACAGATAGGGCTATATAATTTATATACAGTGGTATATAGTGGTAATTAGCAGTAATTTAGCTGGTTAAAGGTATACAGGTTATGTAAATAACTAACCCTTGCCGTTACTTCACTACTCACAATTACTGGATATTTCAAAATGAATATGATAAGACAATAAAGCATTTTATTGGCTTTTATTATTAATTAATTTCAATATTAAATGTGCAGGAAATTTAAACTCCCCCCCCAAAAAAATAAACTGAAATTTGACAGAAGAACCATGAACTGGCCAAATTACCATCAAAAATTCATAGCAGAATTGTGATCTTTATGGTCAAACTGTGAAAGTTCACAATAACTGTCAAGCAATCTACAGTTTTACTATGAAATTTCACAGTACATTTTTTTCCTGGGTCAGGACACTGAGTGAAGTGAAGCTGAAATGTTGCAGTTATTCTGCGTCATTTATGACTCAGGCACGTTAAGCACCAAGAACAAATTAATGAAGTCATTAGCTAACGAGTCATTGTGCATTTACTTTCAGTCACGGTAGAACAACTAGCAGTTTCTGTAGCTCCTGATTATTTATTTCACATTTAAACACCACTTATTAAATCGTTTTTATGGTTGACTTGGTACTTGGTAAACAATACTGGTTAGGAAAGTCAAAAGAATCGCAAAGCAAAATTTCAAATTAATAGAAAAATTAATTGTTCAGTTTGGATACCAAGTAAACTGCTCACAAGATTAGAGTATATTTCAAAATGAACATGAAGCAACTAAAAAAAGTTGTTTGATGACACAAATCAGATACAAACTCTATTATATTATACTCATGGCATGAACAGAAGCATGTCAAACTGGACGAAAGTGCTGTTCAGTAGAGTGTATGGTCACCCAAAAACACACTGGGGTATAGACAGAATTAGATTATCCAGCAGTTTTGTTTTTTTTTTTCTTCATATTCATTTTGAAATGTCCCCTTATTTTTGTGAACAGTGTATTATTCTGACATGTACTGTAACTTTACTGTATATATACAAAGGGGTTAAACAATGAAACTGAAACACCTGTCATTTTAGTGTGGGAGGTTTCATGACTAAATTGGACCAGCCTGGTGGCCAATCTT
>JAVSBV010000002.1:4733025-4749101 GCA_033117975.1 Parotocinclus spilosoma
TGCTTTCACTTGACCCTGGTTTTGGTAATCTGATGCTCCTCTGCTGTCACAGGTTGTCCTCTTACCAGTGTTTGTGTCTGTCTTTCTAACTTTTCCCTTCTGCTTCACTACCTCTATTGTTTTTTTTGTTTTTTTTTAAACCAGGGTATTATTTCGAGCCTGTCAATTTTTCAGACTCACGCAGAACACACTAGTATGTTTTGCAGATACAGAAGTATGATACTGTAATAAGATACTATATCAGCTGTATGGATGTAATGGAAATGTATAAATCAAGCAACAGCTTTATAATAGCTCTTAAAAATAAATCTTCTTGATTACCAGCAATCCCTCAGTGAAAGCTTAGTAATAAAGCTTGCTGTGCATAAAAAGCTTTCCCCTCATTACAAACTCTTATTCCTAACACTTTAATGTCTTGTCGACACAGTCACCTAAAACCTCACACATGAATCAAGATATGCAGCAGCAAAGATCTAACACTAGATGGCAGACTAGTATTATGCCGGGATTTACCAAATGACTTGATAACAAGCACTGAACTCTTTAGTCTTTCATCATATTTATCCAGTAGGGGATTAAAAAGGTTTTAATATAGTACTGCTTTTATATGTTTTTAGCAACATTTAGAAAAAAAAACGTAATTATTTTTATGCTACAAGTTTATCAAATTGTGTTTGTTCAGAAATGCAGCCATAGCCCACTTTCCAAATGTATAGTCTTGGGCAAAAGTTTTAGGCCACCACTGGATTTATTGTTTCAGCAATGGTATAATGATATGGTCACTCTGGTGATATTCATTGATCTTCTCCTTTTCACCCTGTTCGCCTTCTGAAAAGGTGTTTCTTGGCTCCAACCCTTCCAAAAAATGATTCCTGATCAACTCTTCAGACTGTAAAAAGGTCACCTTGGCATCCATATAAAGCTGCCAGATGTTGATATTGCCTAGGTGAAAGGGGAGGACTTACCACTGTAGCTTATAGAAGCTGATTTTCTAGCGGTGTAATGATGCTTCCCAGTGAAAAAAATGTCAGAATTTGTATCGTGTCCGTGTTACGATGTAATCACCTGCCTTCCTTGTCTTTATGGAGGTCTAATAAATGCTGTTGCTATATATGCACTCATACATCATATAAGGCATATCTTTCTTCATATCTATTTTAATGGCAACCAAAGGGTTTTTTGGGATGTTTAGCTATATGTGTATAGCCCTGTTTATAGTATTTAAATGTCTTGTTGCCCACTTCTATAGTACTACCCATTATGTCTCCGAGTTCAGGAAAGTGAAAGAGCCTCAGCTGTTTCACAGTGATTCCTTTTGCTCTAGATTTTAGAATCTACAGTGGTTACTTTGAAAGTCGGTGAACCCTTTAGAAGTTTTTTGTCTCCATACATGACCTAAAAGATCAGGGGTTATTTATAAAGATTCTTAGTGAGTTTGAATTAGATACTAGAAAATTTAATTATTCATAATGCATATCAACCATTAAAAGGGCTCCTAAGGTGAAAAACTGTTAAGAATACGCAAGAGAACCTTTAGGAGGCTCAGGAGGAGAAAATGGTAGAAAGAAGACAAGACAGAAGAACCACTGAATAACAGTGACTTGATCAAATGCTACTGATTTGATGATGTAGGAATGTTGTTTGCGGCTGTCTGTGTGGGTTTACTCCCATGCATTAGGTTAACTGGTGTCTCTAAAGTGGCAGAGCAAAGGTATGCAAGGCTGGTTGAATTACTTTTACATAACGGATGTTTGTGCAGAGAAGGAAGCGGCATGTAAACAGGGCGTGTTACATTTGCATGCGAGTTCAGGAAAAGCTCTGTAAAAAAGCTCACCTCCTTTTCTGAAGAGGTAGATGGGAACCAGATAGAGCATGGAGTGCTGGATGTAGTAGATCTCTTTCTCGAACGGAAGCTGCAAAGATATTCAAGAGAGGTTTTAGTTGAATCAGTTAAAAAGGCATGTGCATTTGTTGAAAGAGATTTTACTCACAAGATGAAAACAAGCTGTACCCAATTCCCAAGAGCAATGGAGAAAGGCCCTTTAAGTGGTTTAATTATTGATTTATTTATCCCTTTAATTGGTTTATGCTTTCTCAGTGGTACTTTGGAGAGCCTCTGATTGGTTGGTCTTCCAGACGTTGGATTTAAACCGTCCATAAATTCAAGTAGCAGGCTGGAAAAAGGGAAGTTTGTGAAAGTGTTGTTTTTATCTGTTTATCTGTGCAGACACACACAGACAAATACATCATTGTAGTTTCACTATCTCAGTAGCTATGGCCACAGTATTCAAAATATAGTTGACTAAACTATACCACAGTACGATGGTTCATTCCATCGTACTGTGCCAATCCATCATAGGGAATGTACACTCGCACACACAAAGAGGCACTTTAGAGACACCAATTAACACAAGCAGAAAACCCACGCAGACAAAGGAAGAACGTGCAAACTCATGCAATGATTGAACCAGGGACCTTTGATTTAATAACTAGAGTTAAAAACAAAAGAAATAAGGATCTGGAGATCAGTAACAATCCATCTCATGATCTCATCATAATTTGCATAAATTATGAATATTCTGCTATATGCTAACAGCTTACAATAGTACCAGATGAGAGACCAAGATTCTTATACACAGACCAAGAATCTTATACACGTTCCTCTATCGGTCTTAAGAATGTTCTTCAATTACACAGCCAACAGATTTATTTGATATTAGTTGGTTCAGTCCAAAAGAGCAAAACTTCACATATAAAGTTGCAAACACTATTATATTCTTTAGCTATGGCAGTTATACACAACTGCAAATCAGAGTTTCTATACACACAAATGAGTGTATTAGGCTTATCCTTATTCCACAAAAATCATTATAAGTGTCTTACAATGCCTCCGTATGGAATTCTGGCTCAATGTTCCGGCCTTGGCATTGTTCAACTGGTCAAATGACCCATATTTTAGGTACAGCCAAACACAATGAGTTTGTGCTAGATGAAAAGAAGTTGTGCATGGATTCCCTTCTAAACTGAAAGTAATGGCAAGAACAATAAAGAAGAACAATCCATTCGATAGTGTGCAAAAGTCAAAAGCACGTTATTTTTACAGCCCAGGTCTGCTTTAGTCATTCATTTACATTTACAGTATTTAGCAGATGCCTTTATCCAGAGTGACTTACAACAGGTACAGTCTCACAATTCAAGCAATGTTGGGTTAAGGGTCTTGCTTAAGGACCCAACTGTGGCAGCTTGGCAGAGGTGGGATTTGAACCCAGGACCATCATGTCCAGAGTCCAGTACCTTAACCGCTAGGCTACTACAGTCCCAAATGTACATATGAATCACACATATACACTCAAAGAAGTGTCACACTCACTCAGCAGCAGACACGAATTTGTCCAGATGTCCTTCATTCTCGTCGAGAACTTCTCGGGTTCGAGCTTCGCCTGTAGACTGTAGCCCAATCACGACACACTGAGGGGACAAAAAAGGCGACAATTGGTGCTATTTTTGATTTGCTTTAAAGCAGTCGTGTTTCATTCACACATTTTTTTACAAATATCAGCACAGGGAGAGCTCATCCAATCAGATTGTAAGATCAGAACTAACTGTTGTATAACTTTTGATTATTTCTTTACATCCCGTTTTCTGCATCACAACATTTTACTTCAGCTTAATGTACTGCCAAGACATCATGATTACGAGAACAGTGCTAAGATATTCATTTCATTAGGCACTTTTCTAAGACACAGCATGTGCAAGCTGCTATCTCAAGTGCCACGTGACAGCGTGTTAGTGGGTGTTGGTAACAGAATGTGGCACGTGTTTGCCACCCTTGCCAAATATGATCTCTTAAGGTCAATAGTGAACTATATTATTGTATGTGAAATATGGAATGGAATAACCGTACAGTCGCAACCGACCCCAAGTACCCTGAGTACCCGGAGCAAACCCACGCAGACAAGGGGAGGACATGCAGACTCCACACAGATGGGACCCAAGCCGCGCCACCCTGGGATTGAACCCGGGACCTTCTTGTTGTGAGGCAAGCGGTGCTACCCACCGAGCCACCGTGCTGCCCATGTGAAATATAGGGGATGATGAATAGAAGGACATTTAGGATACAGCCCCTAAATAAGGGTCCTTCACATGGTCAAGCAGCAAGAATGAGAAAAAGATCAGCACTGTAATGTTATTGTGTTGACATTGAATCTTTACATTTCAAAACATTTGGTTTTGGCACAAAGAAATGAAAATCCACATGAAAAACCTAATCACAACAGAGCAAATGTAAACGCCCTAAAGCAATCACATGTCGAGCAAATGTCTTCATGTGACTTCATGTGATCAAGTTGAGGAACAGTCGAGGACCATGTGATCCCTAGCTTTAAATCTGTGACCTCCAATCATATGATATGCATTCCTCAATCCTTCATTCACCATAAAATCATACATTTGTACAAACACGCACAGAAGATGTACTTTTGAGGATGTGTTAGGATTTTATAAGATGCTGTAGTGTATCCATACAGTGATATAGTCACCTTGCCAGCCTCCAACTCCTTCTTGGCCAGTTCCACCAGACAGCGGACCTTGGACGCGATGCAGAGGTATTTGAAAAAGCGCTGGTGTGAAGACCAGAACTGACCCCACAGAGACTTTTTCGACACCATACCCAGCATATCAGCCGCCTGAGTGAACATGGCCAAGGCCTCTGCCCACTGACAAGCACAAACAAACAGTGAGACTCACTTTCACAACACAGGCACTGATATCTCAGTGATAAACAGCTACAAATGCTGTACAGGTAATATTTCAACGTGAAATATCCCATGATGAAATATCCCCTAATTTTTGTGTGCAGTGCATATTAAAATGCAGTATAATAAGTGATCAAGCTATTTACAATTTTTTTAAATGAACAATACCCTTTGTACACTCGATTTTACTATACTGAGATGATTTGATTTTCCCACGATGATCTATTTTAAATTTGATGAAGTGTACACAATATAAAACCATGTCGTGTATATTTTTTTTTAACAAAAAACCTTTCATTCCCCAAGCTCACTGCTCACAGATCAGATTATTCAAGAAACTATTTTCGTTGAACTGCTTCATACTTTTGCCTCCCTCTTTGCCTAGGATTTCCGCTGTTTTTGAAAAAAGATACAGTTCTACAATTATAACTAAATGTGTCAAATTATTCCAGTTTCCAGTGCAGAATGGAGGATGCTGTATATAATATGTGTTTCTGCCCCCTGGTGTTTAAAAGTGCAATTGCTTTAGATGTCATAAAGAAAGCGTGCAGGATATTTCCCTAATTCTGAGTCAAGCTTCTTGTTTTAAACAGAGGAAAAGTGTCTGTCCATAAACATACATGCCATGCTAGTTTTCTATTATTGAGACACAGACAGAAGGTTCCTGGGGATAGTAATTTTAGCAGCAGGATAGTACAGGATAGTAATTTTAGCAGCAGAAATTACTTATGACCAGCAGGCAGAAGTAACAGAAAGAAGTTTTCCTAGGTCATTGTTTTAGGACATTAAACCATGTTTAACTTTGCTCATGTTAAGCTTTTCACTCTCCTGTTAAATGTAGGTTAAGAGAGAGCAGTCAGTCAGACCATGTTGGAGGTGTCAATCAAATTTCCCCACATATTTCTCTTCCCCCAAAGTGGAGCCAAAGAGTTGAGCATTTTTGAGTGTTTATTCTAGTAGAGCATGAGCATTAGAAAGGCTGCCTGCTGTAATTGGGGTCATATATTAGAAGCATTAAATGCATTAGTAAGAACTGAGAAGTGAAATCAAAATGACATTTTTTAAGCTGTTTTTGTTGTTTTGGGTTTCAATCCCCAACCCTACCTGTGAGCACAATACATTATTATGAACTAAACTGCACTGTGATGCTCACCAGCCTGGCGGCTTTGTTGTAGACTTGTGTAAAGTCTTCATCCAAGCTGATCTCTTCGATGCGGAAGGAGACCCCCGAGAAGCTCAGCTGCCGAGCAATGTACATCCCACTGACCTTCATGTCCATGGCAACAATCTCCATGGCACCCACTCCTCTATCAAAAGGAAGCACCAACAGCCATCACAGACCCATTTTCCCAAACATTCCCACTTTACAGACCACATTACTTCGACATACCTCTTTTCAATAGCATGGAGGAAGTCGTCAAACGTCTTGAAGGGGGTTCCTTCTCCCCATATTCCCAGGCGGCTCATGTAGATCATGTTTTTTGGCTCAGAGGCACCTGGAGCATAAAGGAAACATGATCTTCTGTTTCATCATATCCATATAAAAAAAACAAACAGAGATCACTGTCTGGTTGGAAAACGAACCTGTGGCACTGGCATACACTACCCTGGCCTGAGGAAGCTTGTTCTGCAGGTCTAGAACAGCTTTTCCCATTTTGGTGGAGGTGGCATTTTTGGCTTTGTGGCATTCGTCAAATATAATCTGTAAGTATGCTGCGGTTAAGGGCAGTAAATGGTGACACAAATGAAATGTACACAGTTTGGTCAAGGGGTGTATTACAACAGTAAAAGATACGACTCCATCAAAGTCTGGTCCACACCAGTCTAGAATCTGATTCAGTCTGGTGCGAAGCTGGCCTCCTGCCTGGCTCTCTCCAATCAGAGCAGAGTACGTTGCAAACAGGACTCCTTCTGAGGTAGCTGTGTCTCCATACTTTATCTAAAAGCACAGATACAGTGAGTAGTGAACTACAGTGATAGATACTGAATTACAATGGTAGGTACTGAATTACAGTGATAGGTACTGAGTTATGATGATAGGTACTGAGTTATGATGATAGGTATTGAGTTATGATGATAGGTATTGAGTTATGATGATAGGTACTGAGTTATGATAATAGCTGCTGAGTTATGATGATAGGCACTGAGTTATGATAATAGGTACTGAGTTATGATGATAGCTGCTGAGTTATGATGATAGGTACTGAGTTATGATGATAGGTATTGAGTTATGATAATAGATATTGAGTTATGATAATAGGTACTGAGTTATGATAATAGGTACTGAGTTATGATGATAGGTACTGAGTTATGATAATAGGTATTGAGTTATGATAATAGGTACTGAGTTATGATAATAGGTACTGAGTTATGATGATAGGTACTGAGTTATGATGATAGATATTGAGTTATGATGATAGGTACTGAGTTATGATGATAGATATTGAGTTATGATAATAGGTACTGAGTTATGATGATAGGTATGGAGTTATGATGATAGGTACTGAGTTATGATGATAGGTACTGAGTTATGATGATAGGTACTGAGTTATGATAATAGGTACTGAGTTATGATGATAGGTATGGAGTTATGATGATAGGTATTGAGTTATGATGATAGGTATTGAGTTATGATGATAGGTACTGAGTTATGATGATAGATACTGAGTTATGATGATAGGTACTGAGTTATGATGATAGGTACTGAGTTATGATGATAGATACTGAGTTATGATGACAGGTACTAAAATACAGTAATAGATACTGAATTAGGCACATAGAGTTACAAAGATACACATTAATTCTAGTTTAAAGTTTGTGCTTTGTATTCTTACCTTATTTAAGGCATGCACCTGAACAAGAGCCCCGATATCTTGAAGGTCTCTTTCAGCATCGTATTTGAGGTCATTAGAGACGCTGAACCTGAAAAAGGTAGAAGGGGAATTACCAACAGAACAAGACGCTGTTAGGGAGCTCGATAATATATGGAGCCATGCCAAACTATATACATAACAGTTTATTTTGGCGACACTTACAAATTGAAACACTAAACGCTGTCTTTTTTCAACTATTTTTAACAACGGGTACTTAGGTTTGGAGGAAAACGTTGAATGGTTATACTGAGAAGAATCTAATCCCTGCTGTTATGACACAATGATAACAGTTCTTTAAATGTTTTTATTTAGGATCCATGACACATTTGTCTCTCATTAACCAGAAGATTTTAAATGAAAACCTGACAGTTTTTAAGAGGCTCAAACGCTTTCTGCTGAAATGCTTTTAGAGATCTACAATTCTTTGCCACATATCTAACAGCAGGCTGCAAAACTGACGGCTCATTACTCATCAAATGTGTTTTTATTAACACACAAAGCTGCAAAAACTATTCATTCTCCAGAAATCAATCACTTACCACAATGATTTCTTCCTTTTCTTCAGGTAATTCTCCAGTATGATGCCAGCCACTGTACGCCCTTTACCCACTCCAGCTCCATCTCCTATGAGATAACCAGCTCTCTGGTTGTTCTGCAGGATCACCTCGTGCTGCTACAGTGCAATGGAACAGGTCATTATTTAAAAGCTGCCCCTTTTTCTCACTATATTTCAAGGCACTCATCATTCCTGTCACATGACTCCTTTTGCCACGCATTGCAGAGTGCGGGAGAATACCTTAAACAAGCTTAAAACACTTACATTAAACTACACATAGGCAAAGGAATTCACATAAAGCTTATTTTACAATAAAGTATAATTAAATGAATAAATATCTCATGCCACTGGGAAAATGCCACATGCCTGAGAAATATCAGTACAGTCAATTCCAGTTAATGGGACCACATCGGGACGTGATCGTTTTGGTCCTAATAACCTGCTGGTGACCCTTTACACCTGACCCTTTTACAGTCTGAAGAAACTTGATCAGGAATTCAATTCAATTCAATTCAATTCAATGTTATTTTTATAGCGCTTTTTACAATAGACATTGTCACAAAGCAGCTTTACATTGATATTGGAATGGTCTTTTTGTAAGGGTAGCACCCAAGAAACCACTTTTTTGGGAAGGGGAACAGGATGAAAAGGCTGATACATGCTAAAGTTTACTTTGAATGTAATGGAGATCAGTGGAATGGCAAATTCAAGTTGAAAATATTTCTTTCCAAACATTGACAGCATGTTACATATGGTCATTATACCATTGCTAAAATCTAATAGTGGCCTAAGACTTTTGCACAGTACTGCAGCTAAAGCTCCAGTTGTTTAAAAAAGTATGTGTGAGTGTACATGTAGAAAACAAAGATTACATAAATCACTGACAGGTGCAGACACTTACTTGGCAGGCGTAGACGATGGCCTCGAGCTGTAGAGCAGACAGTACACCGCTGTTGATGACAGACTCAGGAATGGAGAGGGTGTATGTGATGTCAGGGGGAGGAACGCTGGAAAGCGTGTTGGTCTCCACTACCCGGTCAGGATGGGATCCTCCTAGAGTGGCTGGTTAAAAGCCAGCCAGAGAGAGAACGTCAGTGCATTGTATTTATACAGACAACACAAATGGTGGGGTAGAAAATAAAGTGTGCTGAATTTACATTTAGAGGGCTTGTAGTCAGCGTAGGTGTTCACATGACCCAGCTCCTCTGTCTCCTCTTCCTCTACCTCCTCTTCCTCCGGCTGTTGCTGGGAGCTCTAGATCACATACAGACACGAATAATAGGAAAATATTACGAAGATTTAAGAGAATTAAGAGATATGTGCACGACACCCACTTATCCTGCATCTAAAAAAGAAAGTGAAACCCAAGCAAAGGCAGTCATACAAATAGTTTAGATGCTTAATACATGGGGTTTATAATTAATCAAATTTGGAAAATGATTTTTTTAATAAAACGGACTGTGCAATGAATATAATCATCTAACCCCTGCAGTAAGTGTAATCCAACTTTGATAGTCATTTAGACATTTTCCTGCACAGTAAGCAGTGATGTGTAAACCCAAACGCAACAGTTCAGCTACAAATAACTGAATTCCTGGGAAAGTCTACATGTCCACATGACCAAGAAATAAACAGGGTCAAAAATTTCAATCGTATTTTATTTATCCTGTGAAGCACTCACACATATGGGCTGTGGCTGAACTGGTGGCCTAATCACTATTCTCTATATTTTATTTACAACACTAAATCAGAAAATGTTGGCACAGTGTTGAAAATGCATATTAAAAAACGCAGTGCTTCTTACATTTAATTAGATTTTTTATTTTATTCTAAACTTCATGAACCTGAAATATTATATGTTTCATCTGATCAACGTAATTTTATTTGTAACTAAACATCCATTCCTGTATTTCAGCCCTGTAACAGAGCTAGTAATGATTAAAAAATCTAAATAATGATTTGATTTTAAACAGGTGGTGTGAAAAGGTAACTGCAAGTATAATTTAATTTGTTAAAAATATAATTAATATAATTTGTTACAAATTCAGGACAGTCTGAGACTTTGACGAACAAAAATGACCAGATGATCTTCAGTTTGTCAACAAACGTGAGTAAATTGTTGTGAATAATTACTGCTAATGATTACGTGTACCAGCGCAGCCTCTGTTAATAAATGTGTGGATGGGCAGAGGAATGCTCAATTCTAAGCACTAAGATGATGATCATGAGCATGCATTGGATCTGCAGCACGAGAACTGCATGTAGATGATCCTCAACATTGTTGTGGATTCGTTTCTATTTGTGGTGCTAAGGCTGATGCACTGGGGGTGAGAAACAAGTGAAGTAGCAAGAACTTCATTCTTACAACGCAGTCAGAGTTAAATGCCCTACTTTCTCACAGGATGGCACTCATTTCACAGTTTCTACATGCTTCTCAGTTCCCTTACTTTTTCTGAAATACCTGCCTGTATTGTAGATAACAGAAAATACACAGCTCACAAATATTGTCCAAAAAGACATTTATGGAATTCGAAACGGTCTTTTATTGGACACTGCAACATACACTGTGGACAAAAATTAGGAAAATATCCCCTATGTTAGCAATGTGAAAGACTTTCTAAATCAAGTTTCTATTTCCATAAACGAGTGAGTTAGTATGCTGCACGATGCTTTAGAGGGAAATGATTTCAAACAGTAATAAATAGAAGATCAACATGTGGTCAAAAAGGGAAAATGACATATCTGAATACCCCAGTGAGTAATGGGTGAGGGGCCCTATCTTTTAGGCTATATACAGAATATGGCTGCTATCTTAAAAGCCAGCACAGTTTTTCCAATGGTTAGGTGGTCCTGTGGTATATTGTAACAACAGACTTGTCTAAGAAATCGATTACCACAATCAGATTGGCAGTATCTCTTGTGGTTCAAAAGTAAACAAAACAGAAAGTTCAAAACTTCTGTTGTTCGTCACAGGTAACTGAAGATGGAATTGATTATTCTGATGTCCGGGGGAAAAAGCTGCCGTATCATAGCCACAGACTTCAAAAACCGACAGCCACAAAGATCACCAATTTCACACAGCACTGTTATATCCCTCATAGTCAAATTCAGAGAAACCAGGACTGTGAATGAGAAGCCACATAGTGATCATTTGAAGAACCTACCGACCAAGAAACCTGAACAATGGGTTTGGCAGTCTTTGCGAAAAGTTCTCTACGCAGCATGAGGGGTGTCCTGGGACTTTTGAGTCACCCTGTATATAAATTTTTGGTTAATACCACTACACTACAGTATCCCATATAGCACTGAAAAGCATGGTATATAATATGGTGTTTGGACAACATAAAGATCTCATAACGTGCATTTTCACAGAACACATAACTTATTTTAAAAAGCTTTAATTAAGTGTAATCATTTGGAGATTCAGTTTAGGTGTGACAGTGGAAAATTACCTGTATGCCATTCGGAGTTGTTGTGCTGATTATAGCCGTGATCTCATCTAAACTGCTTATACCCTGAAATCGGTTGGAATTCAGCTGAAACGAAAAAGCAGGCAGCACGCAACACTGAAAGTAAATGGGTGGCAAATTAAAAGTGTGCGATGCATCTCTACTGGGTCACATGCCGGCTTTCTAAAACCCCAACAGTACAAAGAATACAAAGAGTGCTCAGACGTAGGAGTGCAACAGTGAATATCAGAATTCAGAGGAAATTTGTGGTTGCTTTGTTCAGTATCCATGTGTGGGTGGCTGTAGGGGTATGTCAAAATGAGTCTCACCTCCTGATTTTGTGCTGGTGTGTTGATGTCCCATATGGTAGGTACAGTTGCCAAGCTGTCAGTCACCAGTGATGGTGACTCTACATAGTCGGGCAGGGAGAGAGTAGGAGAGAAGAGTGAAGCGTTGGACAGATCTTCTATAGAGAGGTCCTGAGGAAGATAGAGAGAGATCTTCAAATATGAGCTTACTTTATTATATACTGCTTAAAAAATGTGTACGATTTAATGAAATATCCACCATTTTTGTGAGCAGTGTACAAGTTTATACCAGGTCACTAAAACATCTGCGAACCAAAGCCAGTGGTTTGGCATATGATTGGAAATGACATGTGAATGAGTGTTTAAGGACAAAAGCATTTTCCATCATCTTACTGAACTGATAAACCCTGTCAAAAGACTGGTGAAATGTTCAGTATTAACACAACACAGAGGAAAATGCACATTACCACGCCACTCCAGTCCAATCCATTTACAATCAGCCAACCAAGCCCTCATCTGTCAGAGAATGAAACAAGACTTCATTCACTTAAGAGACGAGGGTTAGCACAATTGCTAATTAAAAGCAGCTTTCAGCAAAGCAAAGCTTGGCGTAATCTACAAGCTGCACTGAACGGAGAGCCCCTTTAAATTAATTATGCACAAATGGCTCCAGAATCACACTGTAAATCTGAGCGCTTACTCTGCCCCCATTCGACTAGCTGACATCAGGAAGCATGCTAGCCAAAACAGCACTGAACATGAACCTTCTAACACTTCTAAGACTTGTCTATAAATTAGGTGCCACTTTTTATTACTTTGATTACTCACCAACCAACATATATGAGAGGGTGTTATTATATTTATATAGAACACAAGGTAGGTGATGCAACAAACATCACTTTTACTATATAACAAAAGCACACTACTCACACAAATTAGGGAAAAAATCTAAACAAATATGAAGCAATTAAAATGGTCACAGTAAACAAGATAATCAGAAAAAAATAAAATACAATTCAAAGAAAGTTGTTTGATTGATGCAAACTCAATTATGGTGATTCATGGGGGTGAAGAGAAGCATGTCAAACTGGACGAGAGTGCCCCACATTGACTGTTGAGTAGGGTGAATGGTCACACTGACAGTGATGGGGCATGGACAGTATTGGGATGCCAAATTGATCTTTCTACAGTCAAAACAAGCCTGATCAGGAATTGGCCCTTTTGGAAGGGTAAGGGGAGGCCAAGAAAGTACTTTTTCAGAAAAAGTAACAGGGTGAAACAGCTAAGATATGCGAAAGCTCACAAAGATTGGCATGAAGATCAGTGGAAAAGTCTATCATGATATAATGAATGAATGAAGTTTGAAATGTTTGGGTTCAATCATTGACAATATAATAAATATTAGTCATTATATAACAACTTATCTATGCAAATATACATTCATATATTCCTATTATTCCCATTCATTCACCACTGGACTAACTAGTCCCTGTAAAATCCCATGAGGAGATGCCAGGAACTGATGCAACTCGATAACCGAAACACAAACCTCACCTTACTGGAGGTGGGGTACTAGGTCAACAGGTAGCCAATTTTCAGTGCTGAGCTACTTTGCACTTCCCTCATCACTGAATGGGAGATGTAATTCATGCCCCCAATCCTTCAGAAGACAAACCCTCTACCTTGTGTGGGAGCCAAGGCTGTTTAATCCTTCCTGACCCTGTTTATTCCAGACCTGAGGAACTCAACTCTATAAGCAGTAACACCCATGTCACCAGAGGGGGTACATGACCAGGATGGCTCAGTTAGTAGAACACTAGTTCTCTTTTTCTAAGCCTCTCTGTTTCATATACCTCCTCTGTTGAGGTGATTAAGATGTTTTCCCCATGTCTGGCATGCAGGATAAACCTGGTAGTTGCTCTACAAGAAACAGAACGTGCAAGCTTTTATTTGGTACGCCACGTGACCGAGTTTATTAGTGTTTACATGTGACAGAAATAAGCAAAGAATATAAGGGAGCTGCTAGCTCTCTGCATATCATGTAAAAAGAAGGGAATAGCAAAAGGGGACGATTCACAGCAAGAGGATTTTATGAACACTGACACTGATTCAGCTTAGCGCCATCGCGGCAAATGATGCCTACGAAATCTACCCTTGGAGAGAGAATTTTTGTGGAGAATGTGCAGAATCCTGGCAGTTACAGAGGTGAGTGGAAAAAAACATCAGATACTGCTTACCTCACTAAATGCAGTTCTGACTCAAGCAAGTGTTGCTTGTTTGTTCCTGTACAACAGAGGATGCAGGGCTTCTTCCTCCACTCGGAGAAATATTAAGTAAAACCAATAATACACGCTAATACTTTAATTACAAAAAATAGGGGTTAACTTGTTATGGGATATCTCATTTTGAAGTATTCCGTAATTTTTGTGAGTTCTTTTGAGAGAACACACTCCTGTCTTACATTCACATGTGTGTGTGTGTGTGTGTGTGTGTGTGTGTGTGGTGAAGAGAAAAACTGCTGACTGTGTGTCAGTGTGGTTGACACAATATTTGTTCCACTTATAATCCTGAGTTATTTAATGAAAGAGTCAATCTTGCAATGGAAAATGGGGGTTTAAGACTATATTTAACTTTATTCACTCTTGCACAGAGTTGTGCCAAAACCGTGTGTATGACAAATATTCAACAATGTTCAATATAATGAAAATGAGCGTGTCTGGGTCGATTACATTTAGTCCATCATGAAGAGGATTTACGGTAACCGAACCGCAAGTGAGCGGACATTTACCGTCAGGTTTGCTTAATCCCTATTTCAGTGGTTTTCTACCGCACTCAAGAGCACAGCTGTGCCATTTCTACAATCTGTCAACAAATTTCAGACACGTCACTACCAAAACTACCATTATTATACTCACTACAGTGTCAAATAAAAGGTTTGCCGAATGTTTTTTTTCACAAAGAGTTTATTAAATGGTAATATTAAGTTAGATATGACATGCAGAAACCCAATCTACAATGCGAGCAGCTGAGGATAAGGATTTTAAGGATTTCAGGTAAGGCCAAAGGTATGACAAGGATACGCCATATTCACAACACACTGCTCACAAAAATTATATTTCAAAATAAATATGAAAAGGACCCAACAAAAGCTGCTGGAGAATCTGATCCTGTCCATGCCCCATCACTGTCAGTGTGTTTTGGCAGTCTTGGGTGACCACACACCCTTCTGAACAGTCAATGTGGGGGCACTCTCGTCCAGATTCACCCCAATGAATATGTCACTTGCGAATCAATCACGAAATGACTGTGATGGCAGACTGGCATTGGAACCTTACTGCCCCTTGGACGTCTATGTAAAAATGACTTTACAATATTCCAGAGATCATCTTGTAACATTACTGAATACATGGTCCCCATAAATGCTTGATGGGGTTTAGGTCCATCCCTAATCCCAACCCTTCCTCAGACACAGCCAATCATATTAAATACAATGTATTTATATAGCACTTTATACAACAGAGCATTATCTCAAAGCAGATTTATAACCATCTATGCTCGCCGTCCTAATTGAGCAAGTCTAGGGTGACAGTGAAAAGGAAAAACTCCCTATTTGTTATACGGAAGGAATCTTGGGTGGACCAAGACTCAAACAGAGACTCAATCTTGGGCAGCCTTGATAATATATGTAAGAATTAAATTAATAATATTAGTTTAAATAAACAGAGCTAAAGATAGAACATATTAAATAATATTGAATATAAATAAATTACAATCTATTATCTATGACAAATAAAGGAGAATACAACAGTATGAAGAATAGAATAAAAAGGAGATTATAAAATAACCAAATAAAAGACAATAACATACATAATTGATTATATACAAAATATAATATGTCCACATATTATTGCCAGTACTCAAGCCTACAGTGGTTAGCTATACTAGAGCACTGCACCACTCCAGTGATGCTCATTTGTTTAATTGATTGCATTATCAACCTAACCACATAATATCAGCTGATGCAATCACAGGTCCAAAACATACTGCATTTTACCTTTTTTTTACATTTACATTTACATTTACAGTATTTAGCAGACGCCCTTATCCAGAGCGACTTACAAAAGTGCTTTAAGACA
>JAVSBV010000002.1:4749201-4763008 GCA_033117975.1 Parotocinclus spilosoma
ATCAGTAACATAATCCATTCTTAATAATAAGGAATCTAAACAAGAATACACTTCTGATACTGTATGGGTGTTTTTTTGTTTTTTTTTATATAAAGAGATAGAAAGACATATAGTCATATAATTTTTTACATATATGTTTAAATAATCGTATTATGTCTATACCACTTAAGACAACGGAACATGATTTTGTATTCCATTCACAAAATTATGTTTTAAACCTTTTGAACACCCTGCGGTCAAACCAGCGGACGTGGTAAACTAAACCAGTGCAACCAAGACTGAAAAATTATCATTTTCCAATATTTGTTGAAGCGTTCCTGGCTTTGTCACTGAGCCACAAGACTTACTTGTGGTGTGCCTTAGAATGAAATGTGCTGTCTTATAAACATTCTTTTTATTTAAAAGTATGTTTTTTAGGCTGTGCTGCAGATCTTATGAATACAAGCCTTTCTTTTCCTAAAGCAGAGCAATTTTTTTTAAATGTATTTTTTTAAAGTGTCACTGCAAACTACTTTATTTATGATTTTACATCAAATTAAATTTCTCAATAGCTGTTCTGTATATACAGTCAAACTTGTATATACAAGAAACTTTTAAAAATAGGAAATTAATGGAATTACACAAAACATGTCATACATTGTTGAGCTATAAAATAAGATTTGATTTTATAGCTTTTATTAATAGAGCTAAATATTTTATTCATTTACAGGGTTTTCATTATACAGATATGGTGTTTTCCATAAATTCTTCTTACATTTATTTAAAAAGTGATTTCCCATCCATAATACACAGCTCACAAAAAAATTAGGGGATATTTCATTACGGGATATTTCATTTTGAAATTAGATTTTTGTGAACAGTATACTCTTCTACACTTTTGACCCAGCTTATCCTGATTAAGAGATCCAGAGCCTATCAATTCAAAATGCACTTTCTGGATGGACAGCCTGAACATTAAAAGCACCTGCCCAAAATCATGTAGCTCTCTCTTGTGCCGCCAAGACACTAAATCTCTCAGATGCTCAATTGGTTTAGAATAGAAAGTAAATTATCCAGTGTGGCAGGATGCATTATCTTCTGAAATAGGCCACTGAGTTTAGGGAATAACACTGACGTGAAGGAGTGCACTAGGCATGCAACAGTGTTTGTAGATGATAAAAGTAACATCCACATAGATGTTAATAATGATAGGACCGGTTTAACAGCAGAACTTTGTCCAAACCATCAGCCAGTGTTTTTTCCAGCAATTTTCAGTTCACTTGTCAGTGTGTTTAATTATATGATTAAATATATATGATTGATCGGTATATAATATATTTATATCTGTGATATTTATTGCATGAACGATCACATTACAGGCCTGAAGGTCACCACAAGTGGAAACTCTCTTACTGATGCGGAGTTTGGAAGTTTACAAGCCATGAGCCCAAATATCACATTCATACCATTGAAAGAGTCCTTCTACTGAAAATACACCGCTCACAAAAATGTGCAATTAAAAAAGAAGAATTTGATTTTATTTCATTATACAAGATCATCAAAAGAGAAAATGACAAGACAAAGAAAGTTGTTCGATTACACAAATGAGATTTATGGTTTAACTTAAGATGTAACTCAATTATGGTGATTGAGTAGCAAATGACATATTTATGGGGTGAATCTGGACGAGAGTGCACCACAATGACTGTTCAGTAGGGTGTATGGTCACCCTCAAGAGTGCCAAAACACACTGACCGTGATGGGGCATGGACAGGATCAAATTGTCCAGCAGTTCTAGTGGGATCCGTCATATTCATTTTGAAGGATCAGCTTAGTTTTGTGAGCAGGGTATAAGCCAGCAGCTACAATCCCTGCTTACTGCTTAATCCACTAAACAAAGGCCCAGAAGTGTGTACAGTATCAGAGGGCACTGTATTGGTTGATACCCCATTTTAACTGACTGAGATTCTGCTACCAAAACATTGAGATAATTAGCGTGAGGTTCAGGTCACCGGATTGCTCACTAGAAAATCTTTATTTGTAATAAAAACCAGCATATTCCCCATGATCCATCATTGTGAGCAAATAGATTGTCTATTCTATTTATATTATATTTATATATCTATTTTATTTATAGTCTATTCATAAACTATTGAGTTTCAATGAGAACTACAATCGTTCTAGTACTTTTTTAGTTTGGAAGTCGCACTGCCAGTAGAAACATTGAAGTGATGGTGAAGTGACATTATGCTGGTTATGTATGGTTACCATGTATGGTTACGCATGGTTAGTGAAACTCCTCGAAATCACGTACTACACCACATATAGGCACATGTAGTATATTTTAAAAATGGGGGTTGCCTTCATCATTGATACTTGTGTCCAATCACATACATCGGGACCAATCATCTTACTCTTACGTCCGGACTAATCGTAGTATACTCACATCACTCAGCGTTACTGTCTGCTGAAAAAAGTCTCTATGCCAGTACAAACACACAAAAACGGGAGCACCATGAAATAGTTGTTCTAGTACTACAGACATTAGAGTGTCATTTAATTTGGAGGCACCCCGGTCTGGTCATTATCATGACCATGCCCCCAACATGTAGAAGCACTGAGAGCCACCTGTTCCTGCCAAACTGGGAAATAATCTGGTGAAAACACACACAGAAATGGCGAAACAAAGCAGAGAGGTTCAGCATTGAGAACCAGTGCTCTACCTACTTCTGGTGTGTCCTGCCTATGGTGAGGTCAGGTTATGCCAAAGGGCGGTTACGGTTCACAACCCCGTTCAAATGTCCTGACTGTTTCAAAACAGTTTCCGATCTTAGTATGCATTAACCGGATTAGCTCTCTGTTTCATCAGGGGGGGTGCTGGAGCCTTTGTGCTCCTCGGGGTGAGGGCTAGGTCTGTGGCTGTCATGTGACCAGGCGAGGAGTGCCCCAGCATTACACATCGGATGTATTCAGCAGAAATGACATGCTACCGAAGCTGTATTTCATTATTGCATAAATGAGCAGGCTTAATTTTGCCTGTGGTCTGCATCTGCATACAGCAAGTTCCTCTTACACTTCACATTCTCCCATCACTTACTGCTTAAACAAGCACTTTGTCTTCTCAGAATTGTACCCATAAACCAAATATATTACTATACATAGAGTGTGCTTCAGGATTCTTTTATAGATATGACACAAATCCCAGACTGTGGCTGTTTCTAAAACAGATTCATGTGGCACCGGTTCCAAACTTCACATCAGGAATTTCAAAAGCCCATATTAACAGGATTGACAATCACAGATGGATTCTTCATGCTATAAACCCAGAAGAAGACTTAAGAGAGTAATCTAAATGTCGTGAAACCAGAGTTAAGAACATTAAATGCTAATAAGCACAGCCATGCTTGAACTTGTGCTAAGGAAATAAGGAGAAGCACTACACTTCAGCTCAAAGAAAGTCTTGCAACTCTGTACTTTCTACTCATACATCATATGTCATCTTGTTCCTTAACCACAGAAATGACTCGTAGGCTTTCAGGAAGGTTGAGCCACTGCTCAACTCCTTCACCGCTGCGCCAGCACACAGGGAATCCCCCAGTATTCCAGATCAACCCAAAAAAATCTGCTTTCTCCAAATGAATGTGCACTACTTATTTGTAAGGGAATGTTTCTGGTCAAAATACCCACAAAACACGGGACAAAAACAATACAAAACTATACTGGAGAACAACCTCTGTTTACTAAGTGCATGTGTTTATCCAACCATGAAAAATAATCCAACATGTACTGCTCACAAAAACGAGGGGATATTCCGAAATGAATACTAAGAGGATCCCACAAGAGCTGCTGTACAATCTGATCCTGTTCATGCTCCATCACTGTCAGTGTGTTTTGGCAGTCTTGGGTGATCATACACCCTACTAAACAGTCAATGTGGGGGCACTCTCGACCAGTTTAACATGCTTCTGTTCACCCCCATAAATATGTCCCTTACTACCCAATCACCACATCTTATTTGCGTAATTGAAAAACTTCCTTTAAATTTGTTGACTTTTCATTTCGTTCTTTTTTTAATTGTCTTATTTAATGTTATGAAGTCAAATGCTTTTTTTTTTATTGCTTCATATTTGTAATATCCTCTCATTTTATAAACAGTGCATTAGGAACAAAAAGTGATTCTATGCTACAGCACAGCAAAAGATAAGTAGGTAGGTGTGTTTTCCCCTGATTGCAGGGTGGTCCAAGAATTTCACTATTTTTTGGGCCTGATCATAATCCATGATATTTATCAAGACTTTTTCATGTTGTTATTTAAGAATATTTTGAAACCAATTTTTAAAGTAATCATATAAATCAATCGAATGCAAGTCTGGTTAGACCATAAATCTCACGTAGTGGTAAAAGAAACTCATGACTAGTAATGAGAAGCAACTGCTTATATCAGATGTACAAATAATTTGTTTTTAACCACTTGGTCGGATATCCTTGGTGTAGTAAAATGTCATGGCATCAGTGATCTTTCGAATGCCTTTGTAATTGTTGCTCGATTCAGCTCTGTTTCTAACTGCTCAATTCTTGCACCCACGTTAGGTCTATATAACTGCTGACTCTATATGCTCTATGACTCTTTGTGTATTCTGTACAATTGTGGTTTCATTCAGGTACCGAAAGTTTTTACAGAAGTGGGAAAATCTGCTTTAGCTGCAGTGCACCATTGAGCTGGAATTCACTGCTGGAGTCTCTAAAACTCTCTGATGTCACTCAGTCATTTTAATCTTTTAGTCTAAGGCCACCTTCAAAGATCATGTTCCTGTTAGTTTTTATTTACATTTAAGACACTTAGCAGACGCCCTTATTCGGAGCGACGTACAATTAACACAGTCTTACAATCTATGCAATTGTGGGTTAAGGGCCTTGCTCAGGGACCCAACTGTGGCAGAGGTGGGATTTGAACCCTGAGCCTTCTGGTCCATAGTCCAGTACCTTAACCAGTAGGCTTCCACAGTCCCACATGAATCCTATTTATCCCTGCTAATTTCTCTTCCAACCATTTTGCCATACAATTTTATTCTCATTTAATCATTGTAGTAATTATTTCATTTTAATATATTTTTATTGCAATCCAATATACTCATTGTTCTTACTAAGTTTAATATTTATTTTACTTTGCCGCAGGTAAAATAAGTTTTCATATATTTAATATAATTTTATAATCTTCAAAGAACTATTTTATTAGACTAAAAAATTGTAATACAGATCCTTTTTTGTTCATTTTACTTTAAAATGTATATATGTATGCTACACTATTTCTTATATGTATATATACTTATATGTATATTATGACTGTTCTCTTTGCTACAGACACACTTGAATCGTTCAAATGCCTGATCTAAAATCATCATATCAATTATACTCTAGTCTGAAACATTACAGTGGTGATAGTGTGACCTGAGCGCCAGGAGGAACAGGCAGAAACCGGCAATTATAAATAAATAAATATATATATGCCTGGCACAGGGGGTCCTGGAGGCATATTACAATGACGAGGCTTTAATCATTTTAGGTACCAAGGGAAATATTTGTCCCGTACTTTCAAATGGATGCCTAATTCAATTGTAACAACATAGAGCAGTCAAATTTATATGAAACCACTCAGTATGTCACTGACTTTATATAAATAAGGCTGGTTTCGATATGTATGTGTCAGTTTCATTGTCAGATTAAGTGGAATTTAGTGTCAAAAACACTCAAATTACGTGTGTGCAATCCTTACGGACCTGAAAGGGTTAAAAGCTGCTCAGAAGAAACACATAGTTGTAAACGCATACAAAGTCTAAGCATTGTCAAAATATCAACAATGGATTTATCATTCTACAATCTTCTTTTCCACCGATCTTCCCTTTTTGTGAGCTTTAGCATCTTAGCCTAAGGTTTCTAGGCTACTACCCTTTTTTAAAGCTTTTTATTTCTGCATACAAGTTTCCTGTATTTTGGATTCTAATAGAAATCGTGTATAATGGTAATACTAATCGTTTAGAATGGAAAATAATAACATATGGTTATTCAACCATTGCAAAAACAAGGGTACATCTAATCTAATGGTGGCCTAAGACTTTTGCACACTACCGTGCATTCACTTCATTAAGGACATTATATTAATAATGAGTATGTGTTGTAACCCATACACTTCAAGGTATCTGAGTTTTATCTGAGTTACCGCAGACTTTCTGTCAGCTTAAACTAGTCACTCAGCATTACATGAACGAACATGTGCACAGGTGTTAATGATAAATTGGCTCTGAATGCATATTATGTTAGAGTTTGTTCCCTGCATTTAGAAATTCAGCAAGTTTGCATGAGACCTATTGACATATTTAGACCAATATGTGCATGTGTACGTACAAACAACGGAGCGAAACTCAGCAGACATGTGACCTCACCTGACTAGAGTGCAAGTTCTTTATTTGTGAGTCATTTCATCCATAGCAATGAATAACAGGAGTGTTTTGAATGACAAATGAAGTAAGGAAGCAGGGAAGCCTGCAAGTCCTTTTAGTGTTTGGAACTAAGCTTACATTAAGAAGACAGATCACACAGCAGATGTGCACTGATTTAATTTCAGTACTCGGTATTAAACCCACGTCTGATATACACCTGCCTGAAATGCTGGATTGGTCAGGTTGAACTTGCCATTTTTATCCACATTTTTCGTATCAGAATTTTGTTTTACATCTAAAACAGAAACATGCTTTTAATATGTGGGGTTATGAGTATAAGCAGGAATTATAACTATTTCAGGAGAAAACACCTCCCTTCTATGGAATCTCAACGACTTTGCAAGCATGTAACACTCCTCATGACCTCCACAACCTAATCTGTGTTGACTGTAATCCATTATAAAAGATCTACTAGTTTCTGCAGGAAAATACATATATGATTTCATGCTTTCTAAATCCTTAATGTGGTGCTTAGTTATGCAGTTGTGGGGTGGTGCTGTGTAAGTTTCCTGCTTTCAATCCTGCTAAGGTGGTTCTGTTTGCTAGGGACTGGTTGAGCGTGAGGTGCATATCCTCAGTTCACGCATTTAAACAGCCAAGAAAATGCCATGCGACATTAAAGAGGCCAGAGGTGGCCAAATCACCCAGCCTTACCTCTCGTTAAGTTGCGCACTATGCCAAGAGGAAGCAGAACAGTAAGGGTGGGCTTCACTTACTGAAAGTGTGCATGAAGCACATGGTGGGGGGGGGAGGTTGTACAATGGCAAACACGTACACAGCGCTGCTCATCAGGAAGATGAGTAAAGGGCTCGCAGGTGCGTGAGCATAAATGTGAGAGATCATCAAGCAACAGCGACTTATACGTCATTGGCAACTGACGTTAATCCACCTGTCAAACTACGACTCATTATTACAATAAAGGGTCAGGTTACACCACAGACTTTGACACGTACTGAAGCCGCCAAACGACCAGTGACGGGAAAACAGAAGCAGAATAACAGCAGTCAGCAGAGTGTTATCACCAGCAGAGTTTCCTGATTAGTTTTAAATCATGTTTGAACTAACAGTTGGAGTCGTGTCAGTCTGCAAAACGATATTTGAAATCACAGAGCGCTAGAAAGAAATATACAGTATGTACGTCATGGAAAAAAAGTGTGAAGGTATATAAACGTGAAACAAAAAATGATGGAAATAGAATTAAAATCTGATCAAGAAATGAAATAATGACGTAGCTTTATTATGTCGTTTTTAATAAAGTATCCCTCAGGTGGCCACAGGTGTCAACGTTTATATCCTCCTCACTGCATTTTGCATCACTTTCTTCCAGTAAGGAACGCGCCCTAGCCATTTCGCCTCAGGCCTAAAATAGACCTGTTTGCCCAGCGTTTACTGACAGGCCAGTATTTTCTTTGTTTTTTAAGATTTCCTTTTATTTACACACAACTATCTACTGACTCCCCTTTCATACATTTAACACAATAACAAATGAACAGGAAATACCAAGCTGAGTGTCCCATAGCAAAAGCCATGGTAGATCCTCCAGACTGAGATTTACAACAAAGCCCATACATAACAGATGCTGCATTGCATTCTTCAATAGACATGGACAATCCCGGCCACAATCACAACAACGACCCGGCTATGGTCGGCTTGACTTTCAGAACAAAATCATTTGTTAAACTTGAGGAAAATTCGACAACAATTTAACTTGTGCGTAAGGGTTTCTTGCATGAGAAGTTATTAAGTCAGCAGGCTGTAGCACCTCCTTTTACCCCTTACTGGAACCCAGCTGGGATTGTCATGTTCATTACCATCAACAGGCCTGCCAATCAATACCGCCGAATATGATTGACAACAATTCAGAATAAAGGATTTAATGATAATAAAGGATTTAATACATATTATATAGTTTCTGTATTATACAGTAATATACATGTTTAAGAAGAATCTAGATTTCTGCTGTTCGCTTAAAGCAAACCTTAGAAAAGTAACAAAAATGGCAAACCCTTTGTAAACTACCTTGTAAACTCACGAGCTTGCTGTCAAGGAAGTATTTTCTTTATCTCAACAAGGAAATAAGAGGAGAAAATAAATGGAAAGAAAACAGAGCGAATGACACGCTGTCACTGATTTCCCAGAATAACATGGGAACGTGACTTACGATACACCCATCGTTCATCAAACGGGAAGGAATAGTAAAAAACACGGCCAGACTTCCTTAAAGAACACATCGAAATAAGACTAACCTGTACATAATTCTTTGCACCTCATTTCAACTAAGAGCAAAAAACCAACTGGACCATCTACCTTGGGAAGTGGACGTCCCAGGTCTGCATAAAACTTAGTCCAAAACTGCATGAGCGACATGAGTCCAGTGCCTGTCCGGGACCTCACTGCTGTTCACCTCCAGAAACAACACATCCATCCATGTGCTGGAGAAAAGCCCAGCAGCCTCACAGCTGTAGCATTCCCAAAGAGCAAGAGGAACAAGTGAATGACACAGAGAGACAAGAGAGGGATAGACGGAGAGAAAGGCCAAAATAGCAATTCCAAGCCCCTGTCCTTCTCTCTCTCTCTCTCTCTGTCGCTCGCTCATACATTCACGCGCACGCACACGCACTCACACAACAGGTAGGCAGCAGGCTCACGCTGGAGAGCTCTCTGGCCTTCCTAGCGAGCACACTCCAATTTGGCTCAAGTAGGAGTGACAGGTATTTGCCTAGAATGTTCAGTCATATTGATTGTGGTTTAGTTCCTCAGTGCTGAAGGTGGCAGGGAGGGGAGGGGAGGGGAGGGGAGAGCAGAGGGGGAGGAGGGGAGGAGCTTTCAGGAAATGATGCTTTTGTTGGTAAGTGACTAGAGTTCCTGGCAGTCAGGCCCTCTTTACTGTACATGGTGTAACTCAACCGCATTTCTAGTGTAAACAGCGCAGCACGCAGGATCTCCAGAGCAGTGTGGCGGCCATACAGCCTCTGTTTAATGCTCACACATCATCATTCAGTAATTATTCTCTTTAGGGCAGCGGCTGCCTGCAGAAGACATTATTTCGGCCCGGGCCTTTCTGTGTTCAGCCGCACGAGCAGAACGACGGTTTCATTCATCACTTATGAATGGGAAACGATTGAGATAATTAGTTTTACGCAGCCTGAGTGGCTAGGAGAGAAACAGGTTAACAGCTGCACGGAGAGCATCTGTGCGATGTTAAGATCTTAGCATTTATGACAGACCGAAATTCAACACCGTACAGCTACTAACAATGAAAACACAACAGCCAGGATCAGGGCTACATCATTTACCTTTATTTAAGTGACATTGACTGGAGTAAAAATCATTCTCTGTTCCATGATGTTAAGAGATACCTTGTAAGTCTATATATATATATATATTTCGTTTCTGCTTTGCTCTCTATCTAATATTTGCTTCAGTGGAAGAGGTGATGGATTAATCTCACGACTAAAATGTGATATCTCTAAAATACAGACAGCTGTTAAACACTTTAACTACTACTAAATACACATTTGTGGTTGATATTAAATGAGATGATTACATTATCTATAGTTAAGAGTACATGTAAAGAAGTGCATTACTGCAGCTGGACCCATATTGCAAAACTAAAATTGTTGTGTAATCAGACCAGGGAAAAAAAACAACAACTATCTTTTCGCTCCACAGGACTTCTGCAGAAACCTAGTGCCAAGCGTATCTCACAGCAGTGAAGATCCTAATCAGTTCGCAATGATGGTCC
Organism: Parotocinclus spilosoma; assembly: GCA_033117975.1. NCBI lineage: Eukaryota > Metazoa > Chordata > Actinopteri > Siluriformes > Loricariidae > Parotocinclus > Parotocinclus spilosoma. The sequence goes on from JAVSBV010000002.1 coordinate 4,759,423, forward strand.
ACTGATCAATGTCTACTGGAAGAGGCTGTCAGTGGCAATAAGAAGCCTGGGACTGCAAGGACTGTTAGTCTGGAGACAGAGTGGCGTCGAGAGTAGACTCATAGTTGGGAATCCGCATGAACAAGTAGTCATCCGGTACTAATACCAGAAATGGATATCAGAAATGATGATTCAACAACTGAAGCACAACTAATTTCCCTTTACATTGCAGGATAACAATAAATCAAGTGCTGCTTCCGAGTGCAAATGCCAAACTGTAAATATTATCCTTATCTCTAAATGATACTTTCAATGAGATGCCTGAGTTTCAACATGTGCCTCAATACTGTACGTTTATTGCTCACAAAAATTATGATCACACAATATAATGAAATATCCCAAGTTTTGTAAGCAATGTATTTGTTTTTGCTCCATTTATTTTAAATCGGAACATCAATTTCACCAGTCAGAAAATATCAGGTGGGCCACCAATCAACAATAAACATTTGTATCTACTATAACTTTAACTTAATTTAAAATAATACGTTATTTGTAAGTGCTCAGTGAAAGTTTAAAAAGCTTGTAGTTTCTATTTTGTGATGATTTGATCACATGATGTACGCATTTCGAAACTTGCGATGTTCTTTATGATTACAGGACTTCCCATTTAGTTTTCTTAAAAGCACATGAATACAAGGTTATAAACTTCATAGTAGTACTTATATCTGATTTATTAGTCCACATACTACTCTATTAAAATATTTGTTTATTCATTTAGCTTCTGTATATTCAACTTATTACTATAAATGTATTAATTTGATTATTAACCTCCATAGATTTGAGTACTGGCGATGCCTATTGCTGGGTGGGTGTTAAATGCAGCCATATGCAGACACATCTTATATTTATTAATTTATTTATTATGTATGTTATTGTCTTATATTTTGTAATTGTATAGTATATAATATTACTGATATATAATTTTATTTATTTATTATACCGTCCTAAAATATGTTCTCTCTTTTGATTTGTATGTTTTGCTTGGTTTATGTAAATTATTACTATAAATGTATTATTTAGCTAATAGATTAATTTTTACATTTAACACCCTGGTCAAGCAGGTTGGGTCCCTTTTTGATTCTTCCAAGGTTTCTTCCTTATTTTCCTTGCCACTATCGTCCTAGGCTTGCTCAATCTAACCTTTGGGCTTAAAGAATAGATGATACCAGAAAATTGCAGAGCTGTTTTGAGACAATGCTCCCTTGTAAAAAGCACTATAGAAATAAAACTGACTAATATGCCAACCTACATTCTTTAGCATTTGATATCACAGAAATGTTCATTCTAGTAGTTTAGCTGACTTACTATTATCAGCTTATCATTTTTGATCTTTTGATTGCAAACAGGTTATTATTAATTGTTGTGCAACCAAAAAGAAGGCAGAGATCAGTGCTGGGCAATAAGATATTCCTTTATTAGTCCCACAATGGGGAAATAATAAAGATTACAATTAATTGACCTCGATATGGATTAATAAAAATAAAAAAATTATTATGTTGTTGTTGCAGATATTGTTTGCCCTTATACTTAATTGACAAGGTTTATACTGTAAATAACTTTAAAAACTGATATTTTTTCTAAGGATTTTTCTCATATTATGATTTTATGGGCATCCTCCCATCTTCATCCATCAAACTTTTTTGTAGCGTTTGTAATAGAAAAATTGTATTTATTTGTATTAACAGAATGTAAAAAATACAAACATTAAAATCATGGGCAAGATCGCTTAATGATTCTGAATGTTGTTTTTCTGAATGTTCGATGAATTGTCCGACCCTAGTAGCATTTGCAAAAGTGTCTTTTGCCTGCTTTATGCTGGTAGGTGTTCAATCGACGGCAAAGTTCTGGCACTGTCCTTAATTTTGAATTCAAATCTCAGCCTGATTGTTGTACCAAGGCTAGGCTAAAAGCTAATAAACAGAAAGACCACAATGGTTGACGCGATAAAAATGAGAATGTGGTAGTGGAGGCAGATAGAATGTGTTCCTTGATGTCTCACCTAAATTGCAAAAATTGGAAGTGGCATAGAAAAAAACAGCAGATGAATTTTAGCTTCCAGGTATGTAGCTAGATAACTGGCATGCAAACGTTGTGTAAAAGGACCCAGTTTATTTACTCTTCACGCAGCATGAAACCATTTGAAATTCCCCAGTTTGGTGAAGCAGGCAGCATGTAGTGATTTCTTAGAACGTCTTCATCGTACAATCAGACATGGAGAACAGACATCATGCGGTCGGTCACAATTTAGGATTTTTATGAGAATTATCTCATACAGTGTGACGTCTAACAATCTTAGAAGTCGACTGAAAGACTGCAGGCTGTTTTGGAGTGTTTTGGTTCTCCAGCTTTAATGGTCCTTGGCTTGAATCAACAGGTGTCTGGAATCAATTAAGTCAATTCTTTTAGAGGAAAAGACTGGAGCTGGGCACAACAAGTCACTGATCACTAAACCTTTTTATTTTATTGGTCTCATGCAGGTCAGGACCAGAGTATAAGTGATCAAAGGGTGTCTGAAAGTCTTCCATTTATACAGAAGACGCTGTACAATGGAAACCCTATCCATGATCATTTCATAAAGCTGTAAAAATGTGTTTTCATGAATCTGTGAGAGCAGCTTCAGTTTTAAAAAAACAGTCCACTGAAGAGTAGCCTAAGCTTTGCCTACGTGACAGTGAGCTGCATGTCAAATTCTTCATTAAGTACTTAATTACATATTATAATGCTCTGTTTTATATCATTAAGAGAGCTGCAAACTTATTTTTGTTGTTCTTGTTAAATGACATTAAACAATAGTATATTATTCTATAATATATATTCTACATAATAATAAACAGGTACGCATGCTCTTTTCAGTTTCTCTGTAAGCATAGCACTTGTGCAATGTGAGTGTGTGTTTTGTTGTGTGTGTGTGTGTGTGTGTGTGTGTGTAAAACATTCATAAGTACTAGGCCCTCAAGCTCCTTCTTTACTCTGTGGTTGCACTGCGGTTTCATGTTCTCAGCGCTCTCTAGTTCAGGTAGGTTGTATTTTCTTCCTGTTTAGCAAGCCACTAGTCAATGATACACACAATCTCCATCTTGCAGCCTAAAACACAACGGCGAATGAGCGGTAACAAATCCCCAAAAACATCATTCCTTTCAGCTTGCCATACACACATATTTCACACTGATGGTATTTTCACATTTTTTAAATTCTGCTTTATTTCTCATTTCCTGTTTTATAATGCTGTCTGTTTCTTAAAGTATCATTTACATAGGTGTTCATTTTATGCTGCTGCTACATATAGTATGGTGCAAAAGTCTTAGGCCACCATTAGATCAGATATAGCAATGTTTCAACCATGATATGATAAACATATATTGTTATCTCTCAGTCTCTGTACTACAATAAAACCTAAAAACACAAAGTGTAACAAAAAACTAATCAAAAAAATAATCAGAAAAACAGCTTCTATAGGCTATTGTGACAGATCTTGTTGTATTGCACATATAGTGTCTCTTTTTCATCTATTATCTGTACTTGCTGTAAAAAAAAAAAAATTGGGAAG
>JAVSBV010000002.1:4763108-4775755 GCA_033117975.1 Parotocinclus spilosoma
TGTGCATTGCAAAATTTTAAGCAAAACTGTGCTCTTACCCTGCTAATTAAACCTTCACACTCTGCTCTTACTGGTGCCATGTGCAATTAATGAAGATTGGCCACCAGCCCGGCTCAATTTAGCCATGAAACCTCTCACACTAAAATGACAGGTGTTTCAGTTTCATTGTCCAACCCCTGTAGATACACACTGCTTATTTCCACAGATGTAAGTCTATTTTATCCCTTATTAAGCAATATTTCACAGATTATCTGTATTATTGTAATCTTAACATGCCTCTTTTTATTCACACTACTGTTCTCTCACCTTGCTGGTCTCTGGGCTGTCTGGGTCAAAATGGACCTGTTTGACAGCGAGCTCTCTGCCCGTGTCGGCGTCATAACAGAGGAAGACCCGACCAAATCCTCCCTGGCCCAGCAGCTTTCCGAGGCGCCAGTTTGTGGGGGCACGAGGAGCTACAATATCCAATCAGGCAATTATTTTGTCAGGTCACAATAACATAAAACACAAAAGCTTGCGCATACACAAAACTCAAAACCACGAAGGAAGAAAAGTACATTTGTACATTTACAGCATTTAGCAGACACTATTATCCAGAGTGACTTACAATTGATACAGTCTTACAGTCCAAGCTATTGTGGGTTAAGGGCCTTGCTCAAGGACCCGACTGTGGCAGCTTGGAAGAGATGGGGTTTGAACCCAGAACCTTCTGGTCCACAGTCCAGTATCTTATCCACTAGGCTATCCTATCCTATCCACAGTTTGACATCTTACATTGACATTGACATCTTATCCTAACTATAAACAGTGGCATTTCAAGAGCTGAGAAGTTAATTCTTGAATGTAAGTACTGGGCTGTCCAGGCCAGAAGGTCCAGGGTCAAGATACCAAGGTGCAGCACTTCTTACGACGCCCCATTGAGTCCTTGAGCAAAGCCCTTTACCCATAAGTGCTACACCTTATAAGACTACATAAGTAGAACATAAAAGCAAACTTAAGCAACAGTGTAGATGAAATGAACTCAAAGAACAGTTTTTCCAGGTTGCCATGTTGAATGTGAATAAACGTTGCTTGTAGTTCATGCTTACAGCGACTGGGTGGGCTGATGTCCATGACGGAGAGCGTTGGGTTGGAGTTGGGGATGGTTTCTATGTCGCTGCCACGACGACGTCGACCCGGCTCCTCCAGCTCGGGTGAGAAAATGCTGCTGCCACTGCTGGTGCTCGGACTCTGGTCTGTCGGGCTAAAACTCATGGGAGAGCGGAACCCGTGACCCTGCGTTCGCCTTGCCCGTGGAAACGTCTTGCGCCCTGCATTGTGGGGAACGGGTGGAGGAGGATGTCAAAATTCATGAACCAAGCCAATCAAGGTAGAAAGCTGTAACTGCTCATAGAGGGAGAGAGGTTCATGTCATCGATTCCTCACCATCGCTGTAGTCCTGCAAACCAAAGGGGATGGGGTATCTTCGTGGGTAGGTGCCACCTTTGCCTGACTTCTCAAACACGGGGATGTCGCATTCTAAATACATAGAAAAAGTTTTATCAAATTAATCGCACTATTATATTGCGTTAATCGCGATTAATCACATTTTATTTTTTGCTCCCATTTGACCCTATTTCATTTAATATAAAAATAATTAAACAGCCATGTGGTGGATAATGAAAGCTGCAACAAAACACATCTAACTTAAAAATAATAATACCAATCTGCTTTAATCTTGTTGACTGCATCATAGCATTTTAAGGTTTTGGGATTACCACAATGACACATTTTTATGAGGTACCTCGGTTTTGTAAGGCATGTGCAAGCTCTTATCTCGTGCCACGCAGGAGAGTGTGTTAGTGCCTTTATGTAATATAAACAAAGCAGTGCCCCAATTTGTTTACTGTCCTCACCAGCTCTATTCCCTATAGGCTAACAGTCTGATTCTCTGTAGAGTATGTAGAACGCAGGAAATAACGAATAGAGAGTAATATTAGACACAATCGTAGGCTTAACAAGCCTAATTAACAACAACTATTTCATCAACGTGTGTGGAAGAGCTTACCGGGAAAATCCTGGTGGTTGTCTGGGTAACTCTGAGCCCTGGGCATGCGGGATTTGGGATAGCTATCACTATAAAATCAAAGAAGTTCAGTCCATCAGAAATCGATGTGTAAATTTTGTACAAAGTATGTGTGTGTGTGTGTGTGTGTGTGTGTACTATAATTACTTGTCATGCGGGCTGTCCAATGAAGGACAACTGCCTGAGGCTGAGTTCTCCGGGCTGCTCATAGACAGTGGATCCAGCATCTAGACAGGGGTGCGAGCAAACACACAAACGTAATGACTATGACCAGACAGCTCTCAGAGGAAAAAAAAAAGATCTTTTTAAAGGTGTATGAAAAGGAATGTGAGTGTTTATGTGCTTACCTGGTCCATGCTCTCAGGAATGAACTCTCCCTCGCTGTTGATGCTGGTGAAGGAACCATTTCTAGCCACCTGCTGGAGAGCGTCTGGAATGTAGCCGGGAGGTGGAGAGCTGCGGTCTGTCGACTGCGAGCCTACACAAAGCAAGAGAGCTTAGAAAGCTCAAAGGATTTTCGATAATAATCTAAAGCGTTGTAATTAAGAGCAGAATCTCAAACTGAAAAATGGGTATAGCTACTGTTCTATCAATGTCAGACTTCAACTGATTCAATGTAAAGTCACACACTGACGACACTACTCGAAGGCCAAGCTACATAAAATTTTCCCACAAACCTCTTCTGCTTGTGATAGGTGCAAGACCGCCCCTAGCACGCTTGCACAACAGTTTTGGTTGTGCCTCAAACTTGGTTTTTAAAACTCAATATTTAGATGGCACTCCGCAGCGCTAAAAATAAATCTCGACCTTGATCCTGAAACTGCTTTATTCGGTTTTTCCAACACTTTAGGAAACATGGATTGCAATATCTGTACAGTGGTGGTCTATGGAATGGTGATTGCTAAACGGTGCATTCTCAAATTATAGAAATCCGACTCACCCCCTCAGTTTGAAGCCTGGTTAAAGGAACTGACATGGGTTCTCCACAACGAAAAATTACGATATGAGGTGTCTGGCAGGCCACAAAAGTTTTATGATGTGTGGAGACCAATTTTGTAGTACTTGAAACCCTAGTTGACCCCTTGGGAATAAATTCTGGACAGCTTATGTTTTGGACTTTGAGTGATACATTTCGAGTGTAATAATATTTTGTGCCCCACTGTGTATGTGTGATTTCATTTTATATGTGTAATTATTATTATTTTCTTCTCCAAAAACCCATTAATATGCACTCATCTAATTTTGCCTGTTAATATCGTCTTTTAAATACTTACCCTTTGAGTACTGTCATATGGTGTAGTATTTGTTTCCTTTCTATTTTTTTCTGTATGTATTTCTTTATTATTATTATTGTTTTTTTACTTCTCTTTTTAATGTTTATTGTTTATTTTTGTGGGAAGTTTTATGTCTTTGTATAAATGTTAAAGCTTAAAATCATAAACATATTTTTTTAATGGGTATAGCTTGAACCAGACTGACCTTAATCACCATAAACAGCATCATTATTATTTTTCCCTTACTAATTAATATGTAATGTGGAGTTTCTAACTAACAGAAAGAAAGTGGAAGACGCGGGTAGAGGTAAAATGCCATTCTGAGACACCACCGATCACCGTCTGGCCCACTGATACAAACTCGGTGCAGAATTTAATTTCTCCGGGGTTTTTTTTTAGCTCATCATCGGTTTTTGAGTTAGAGGTTTGGATAGTGGGTAGGGGAATTAAAATGCATCATACATTCTAGTGGGGTATCGGATATCAGGAGTTTGGCTAGTGGGTTTAAACTATGACTATTTAAGCTTGTACAAACTACACATTTAAACAGGGATTAGAGGCCTTTAGGAAGAGAAATGACATACAAACACTGTTGCATGCACAATATGTTAAACTAGTGGTCCAAACTGTACTGTGATGATTTTAATTCCTAAAGCCTTATGGCGACAGGATTACTTCACATTATACACTTAGTCTATAGTAAAAGACTTTTTACTTTTCTGACAAAAATCTGCAGCCATGGCCCTATGAGCAACTTCTTAACCATCATCACGATTTGAGAGTGAGAACCTCAAATGTACCGCATTATGAACATATAATACTTGCCAGAAAAGTTCATAAAGTTACATAAAGTACAGCATCACACCAGTAAACTCAGCACTGACCTATCAGAGCCAGCATGCTTTTCCTGTCCGTGTTGTTCAGGTTCTCATGAGCCAGCAAAAGATTCATACTGGAAAGCGAGTTCTGAGGGAGCAAGAAACAACAAGATATACAAGATGATAGGCGAGATTATTTATCAATCCAACCTAGAGAGGACAAGTAAGTAAGGTTTACAGGGTTGTTTGTTTAACAGGGTAAAACCAAAATGAGCTGATTTAATTAACTACAGATACATGTAAAAATGTACATTAAACAGTTTGGATGTCATGTGAATAACACATTACATACTGCACTATGTATAATATATACAGTCGATTCCGGTTAATCAAACCCCATCGGGCTGCGATAGTTTTTGGCTTAATAACCAGCTGGTCCAATTAAACGAACATGCCCTATGTTACAAGACGGGACGTGCTATGTACCATAATAAATGTTTATTTAACCTTTATTGTGCGATTTACACGTATAGCGAACGTACAAACAAGAACTACTGTTGCTTACCAACTTTATTCATTGAAAAATAAATTTGCAAACAAGTTTTTCGAAACGATTTACAACATTGACATTTTAGGCAGGTAGACTATTTCCAGTCAGACAGTGACACTGAGGTGTTTAAAAACTCCAGTAGCACTGGTGTGTTTAAGCCACTCACAGAACAGTGCACACTAATGTACCTCCAGCACATCAGTGCTGACCATTGGAGAACAGAATAAACAAGATGAAGAAAGCATTTAGAGAAGCAGATCGACTGCAGTCTGTAATTGTAGAATTAAAATACAGAATTATTTTACACAGTACTGTATAACATGTGCACACGCAGGTGGCATTTGAGCACTTTGTACAGTGGTGCCAGGCTAACTGCCAGGCACAACTGCCCATATCTGAGCAAGGGGTAGATGGGGGATCAGCATGAGTTTCTGTAACAGTGACTCTGCCAGGCCCTGTAAGGGAATTGCATCCCAGCCAAGGTTAAATTCCACATGTGCCTTATGACCCCCGGTGTAGGTTACTGCTGCCCAGAAAACCAGGGAGAAATATACAAGCGGCAAAACAGAGTGTACACTCACAACTTAGTTAGGTACAGTAAAAGTTTTGTAATGTACAGTTGTATTGTAAAGTGTCCTTGGGTATTAGAAAGGCACTATATAAATACAACAACAACAACAACATTTTATTATCATTATCCTTATTATTATTATTGATCGATAATGCAATAATCTAATAAGCTGATCACATGATGTAAGCTCAGTGCATTTGGGCATGTAGACATGGTCAAAAAGACTTGTTGAAGTTCAATCTGGGACTCCGAATGGAGATAGAAAGGTAAATTAAGTGACTCTGCCCATGGCATTGCTGCTAGAAGGGCTGGTTTGGCAGCTAAGAACAGGCAACCAAGGTAATATCTCATATGGGCTCACCAAAATTAGACAAACGCCACCTCTTGAAGAGTCTCGATTTCTACTGAAATGTTCGAGTTGGTTAGACTTTGGCCTAAACAACATGAAAGCATGGATCCATCCTGCCTTTAGTTCAGACAAGGTGATATAATGGTGAGGGGAATATTTTCTTGGCACACATTGAGGCCCTTAATAATTGAACTGAGCATCATGGATGAGCAGGTGACAAATCTGTAGCAACTGCATGATACCATCATGTGAACATAGACCAAAATCTAAGGAGTTTCCAACACCTTGTTAAATCTATACCACAATGAATAAAGACAGTCCTGAAGACAAAAAGGGTTCCAACTGGGTACTAGCAACATGTACCTAATAAAACAACCAGGGAGTATACAGTGCCAAAGTATTTAAACTGAACCCCACAAAAGCCCAAGTGGATGGTGCACGTTAATGGAGAAAGAATGCCTCAGACATACAGTATTTCCAATTCTAGTCTGGTCATAATTTCTGGGAAGACACATTATTTTAAGATTATTTAGCATTTGAGGGACAAATTGCTGTCTCCCTGAGTGGCATGTGTGTTCAGCTGCTGACTGACCCCACTGTAATTGTCTTGGCAGGCTGAGAATATGTTTGTCAGTGAAAATCTTTATACATTGTTGCTTGAAGTGAGATTGTCAGGGGAAGAAAAAAAAGTGTAAGAAAGCAGACCACGACTAAACAACGATGTGAGATAGAGAGTTCCGATTCCTCTAATGGCTCTCCGAGAACCAATCCGAAGTGTAAATACACTGAGATAAACGTTCCCCAATAAAAAGGTGCATGCAATAAACGCCTTGCCGTAGCAGTGATGAAAGTGACGAGTCAAAAACGAATGAATCGTCCAGAGGCCATCCAGTCAGCTCCCACCTGTAGACTTCATTGACATTTGAAACTGCAAGTTGTTCTTACATGGATCACTAAAGACCCATGTCAGAACTAAATGCTGACACTTCTTAGATCAACCGATGACTTAATTCATTAATAAGGCCTGTGAATGCTACATTGTGTTTTCACGCTACACTGAGCTAGAAATGGACAGAGCAGTAGCCATGGCTACTAGTGTTTTCAGCTATGCAACACGCATTCCCTGTCATTTATAGATAACAGTAAGGGACTCAGGGTCAGCGACCACATAAGCAACTCTGCTGGAAATAGCAGCCTGCTCGTGTGGTTTGTACTTAGATCTTACTTAGCAAGTTTATTTGTATTTCTCTTTAGCAGACTCTGTAAGGCACCTACTATAAAAACTCTATACTTCTACACTAAATAAATCCATTTGTTATATGATACATTATTTCTTTGCATTAGCAACATTTGCCTTCTAACATCACTTAAAAACTATTTCAGAAATGATATCTGACTGACAAAGGTCTTGTGCAAAATTACAAGCACCTAAAAGAAAATAGATTAACAGAAGCTTAGCAGGAAGAAACTTCGATAACACAATCCAACAAAAAAAACGCTGTGCTTGTGTAAAAGCCAACATGTTGTTCTGTGATTGCTTTTCAACAACATTGTGCTACATGGCAGAAGTTCAATGAGACACTTGGCAGAGGTTTCATTCTTTCCACCTGCCATACATGCTAGCTTTGTGTAAAGCTTAGGAGATTGTGGAAGCACCTTTTTCTTTGAGTTTGCCACTTGCCATTTGGTAGCTTCCCCGAGCTATGTCCTATTAGCCTTTTCATCCACTATAAGAAGGCATTTCACTTTTGGCAAGGTGATGAGGCCAGATACTGTCTTAAAATGCTCCTGATGGTACTCGGAAAGGATTTTAAAGAAGTCCTTGCATCTTTTCCCTAATTTGCGCCTTTCCTGAATTTTACATTTAGCATTGCGGCATTTATCAAACACCCTTATTTGGAGCATCTCACAACTAATACAGTCTTCAATCATCGGTTAAGGGCCATGCTTAAGGACCCAACTGTGGCAGCTTGGCAGAGGTGGATTTGAACCCTGGACCAACAGTAGTCCGGTACCTTAACCACTAGGCCACCACAGTCATGCTGAAGGTTATATCTGTACATACAACAGAAAAAAAATATTACAAAATAAATACTTTGCCTTAAAAAAGTATTGTTCTGCTAATTGTTGTTTGGTTCCTTAGGTCTATTGATCGTAGCACCTATCCAACCATGATTGCGTTGCCATGCGCTCAAAATCAAATCCTCCAAAACTGATGTCAGGCAGGGGCCACTAAACCTGGTTTGTGTTGTGAAGTGTGTTAGGCTGTGTCTGAGCAATTTTTGAACAGAACAGAATTTGAAAACTGATTACTTATCCAAACCAGGAATTTAAATTATAATTAATTAAATTAGAGAATTATGTGAAGTTTAATAAATGATTAGAATTATTTTTACTTTTTGATGCAAAGTATTCATTTTATAACCTAATGCTGAAGTTATATCTGTATATACGCTACAAAAACAAAACACTTCTTATAAAATAAATACTTTGCATTAAAAAGGTTTTGTTCTGGTAATTGTAGTTGTGTTCCTTAGGTTTATTGATCATTAGAGAGTAATAAAGGTGTTCTGTTGAAGCTATTATTGTCCACTAGCATGGCTTCACGCATGCGCATGCACGCACGCGCACACACACGGAGAGAGACAAGTAGTAATTCAGAAGTAGTTGTTGGAAACTTTATGAAAGCCACAATATATTAGAGATTAATATATTAATTATATATTATTATTATTATTATTATTATTATTATTATTATTATATTAATAGAACAAAAGGATGAGCTCACTGGGGAAAACCATACAACAGAAAGGAGGCTCTATTACTATGTTTGGCTTCCTGGAAACAAGATGAGATGAATGGGTAATGGAGGCAATCAGGTTCTGTATGGTATCCTAAGGCACATTTGCCCACAGTTGCAGCTGAGCCTGTAGATCCTCAATCATTGAACAGCAAAGGCAGGATTAAAGCGCTCACCACAAGGCCTTCACATTCGAACCCGAACATTGTTGGATCCAAAACAAAACCTGGAATTGTAATTACAGATTATACAATTCCAGTCCTTAGCAGTTCAGGTATCGCATCATGATGGTGACTTCCTGTCAATAGATGTGTGCCTCCCCTCACCGTGATGACCGTCATGCTTTTTTCAGCCCAATGCGCCCCTTTAGTCTGTCAACTAGCCAAAATATAGTTGAGTGAATTTTAGTGGCATGTCTAGCAGTTGATAAGCACTCTCCAAGAGGTACACTACCCAAAAGAAGCATAAGAGCCTTTTTATAGGGCCTGTGACAAGATAGTGTCTAATTAGACCACACCTGTAATAATTTTGGTATCTGTGTGAGACGTTTTTATCTGGGTGATTTATTTTGTTTGTCGCTGAGTGTATATATATATATATAAAATTGTCATAATTATTCATTTATTACTTGCACAAATCTAAAAAAAGATCCATTCCTTTCAAAAACATTCCTTTCCAAGTCTTTGGACGAGGTGCTCTACACTTTACTGTATTATTACACAACAAATGCACACCTATCAGTTACAATTTTTGTATATTACACTTTTAAGCATTTAAGACATTTAGTTTCAAATCAAAGCAAGCAAAAATGTACAATGAATGCTAAACTTGGTGCACATAATGCAGCGGAATATTTAAACTGCCTGTACTAGTTGAAATGTTATCCTCCATTATGCTACTGACACTCAAGGGATGAATGTTAAACCAGGTTGAAGGCACGTACTGGACTGTTTTTTTTTTTTTTTTAGGAAATCCCTGGCTTCATTCAGAGAGAGCAGCTCTGGAGGTTGGAGAAAGCCATGCCTGTGGGTTTATGTCAGACAGGCACAAGATGCTGTTGACAGGGCTAGTGCAACAACATGAGGAGAATTGCAGAGCCTAATGAGCAGAAGTGTCACAGCATTTCAGGCTGTTGCCCCTCAGATCTGATATGCTCTCTGTTCTGTGTGTGGTGTGCAGAGGTCAAGCTTGCTCACTCTCATTGCCGTCTTTAGAAGCACGCGAGTGCTTGAGTGTGAGAACAGAGACGAAAACGGAAGGAAACCTAGCAGGATTGGGGGGGAAGAGACGGATCCGAACACAGCATGCCATAAGAGATTTGAAGTGATTTAGGAAAACAAACACTCAGACAAATGAAACACACTCACAGAGGAACTGGGATACCGATTTAGATAGTGGCATCTCATTCTAAATACAAGGCTCCTAGGTGGCGACTTATCACCAGAGGGACACTAAATCTTCTGTTAATGGTTTGACTATTTATATACTCAGTCTGAGAAACCAGATAACAAAGAGAAGTAATTCATGGTTATTAAGGACTGGGAAAAAAGTACCCCACAGAACCCATCATGCCTAAGCCATTAGAGAGCTAATCACTCTGCTCAAAATGCTATAAGGCACTACTAGTGGGCCAGTAATGTAGAACAGATCCCTAAAGAAGAATATAGGTAATGCAGCTATATGGCTTTCTCTGTCTTGTATTACTAATGACACACTTAGAAAATGCAAAGTTAAACCACCATCTCAAACTTAATTACAACAGCAATAATAGAAATGGCAAAAAAAAAAAATAAAGGCATTCAGTAGTCTCAGAGCCAGTCTGCCCTCTGTGTACGAAATGAAGCCATTTATTTAGTTTCTTTCCTTTGGCTCACAATGATGTGTTTACGATTTGCTGCAGGAAAGTGCAGTTCTCAGCACTGCAAACAGCATCATGTGACCAAAATCGTTTTTGTGATGATAAGAAAGACCCCATTTCCTCATTTCTGGGGCTCATCTCCTAGACAGCGCAGCCACCTGGCAAGCTGATAAGGAGCCACAAAAACAAGTCCACACTTCATGGGAAATCCATTTTGGCCACGAATATACAGCGCGTACGTCATGCTTTAGTAACGCCCTTGGGCAGACATGATGCTGTCCAAACCAGAACAGTCAGCACTCGCATCAAGAATATCAGATCACCTGCAGTCTTGTTTCTGGCTCTTCCAGCTCGAGAGATAGCCTTTACCGAAATGCCAAGTAAACGCCAGGCTGATTCAGCACGATTCATTTCATTTGTGATGTATTCCATAATTGAGATTTTTTTTCTATTCAGCCTGCTACAAAATCAAAAGTGTGGAGTCACCACACTTTTTGCTTTTAAAGAAGCAAGAGTTATATTGTCCATAATGCACCAAAAGTCCAAGTATATTCATTTGGGTATTTGCAGATACAGAGTGCCGATACGTATAGAACAGTTTTTACGATGACTTTAAAAACATGTCTTATTTTTATAAGATTTTCCTCATTAACAAAATATATATAAGTAGGAGTGTAACGATACTCTCTGTTTGCGATACAATTTGATACTTTTTTATTACTGAAGTAGAAACAACGCAAAACGACAATTATACATTCAAAACTTGCTCCCCTGCAATTAAAAGAAAAGTCTAAAAACAGAGGTTTTAAAATCTAAATAGATGTTTAACTTTAGCGTCACCATACAGCAAATAACTAATACTAAATCAAATTAATGTGTATTAAATATTTAAACATAAAGTGTCTTCAATTTGCTGCAATCTGTAGAAATTACAAGGAGTTTTAAGCAATGATGGAGTAAGAAAAAAAAGTGTATTAAATCTCAAATTAATTTTACTTTACCAGATATACATATGGGAGCATGAGGAGTAGAAAAAAGACTAGAAGGTCCAGGGTTCAAATCCCAACACTGCCACTGTTGGGTCCTTGACCAAGGCCTTAACTCACAATAGCTTGTACTGTAAGACTATACATGGTGTAAATCAACAAGGGTGTCTGCTAAATGATTAAAATCATCTTCCTGAAACATTCTGGTGTTTAAACTGCATCAGATGATGCAATAAACAGAATGCATGTGACTTTGCTTATCTCCATGATGCACATAGACAGGTTTGTGTCCTATTGCATCGTTAAACCCCTAGTAATTAGGAGACCATTTAGGACACATTTCATAAGCACAGGTGGCCCACAATGTCAAGTAATGTAAGAGTCCATTTTAATTCCCGGTTAAATATGAATTTGTTTACTGCAAATGTTATTTATTTACCTTTTTAAAAACCTACAAAACTTTCTCAATACGCTTTTATGTGTTTACAATGAATCCTTGACTCAAGATCCTGAGAAAACCCTAATGATAGCTTTCCTCTCAAGCCAGATGGCTCCAGTCCTAGAGTGTACAAATCATTAATGACAATTCGTTGATTACGACTCGGAAGCTAAGACAGAATGCACAAATTAATTAACAAGCTCTAGGGTTTGTGTGGAACCAATGAAATCTATTAAAAAGCAGTTACGCATAAGGAAATTGGACAGCCTGCATGCTGGAGCAGTCAATCAGCTGACACACTGGGGTATGACCGTCTACTGAGTGCAAAAGTACATCAGACACATCTCTAGCAGGATTCGGTAGACGGTCCCAGCAGACAGAGCTCGCAGCTCTGCGGTCCCGGAAGCCCACGGGTTATAGCAAAAAAAAGATATTAATATGCCTGGCTTCATGAATCTTTCAAACTTAATGAGGGGGATGGATGTCAATGCAAATGAGCCAGGCTGTACATTTCTAAGAATATCTATGGATATACAGTCAATTCCGGGTAATAGGACCACCGGTTAATGGGACCAGCCGTTTTTTCGGACCAAATACTAAAGTACCGAAACAAATCCTATTAAATACGTGTAATGTTATTCGCTTATTTGGACCAAAGAACGTTTCCAGTATGTAATATCTGTGAAGAAACTCTTCGTCTCTGGCATCACTACCTGAAAACTCACAAGTTTCTTCCCAGGCCTCTACTGCCACCTACAGGTCTTTGCTTAACATTTCCATTTACTTTAAAAAAAAAAAAAGCCACAAGTCGCCACTGAGCCACAGCAAAAACGCGTCAGATGACACTGGATAAGTTCTTTAAACGTTGACTGGAATTTAGTAAGAACTTGTTTTTTACATTATTATGCTTCGCATGCTGAGTACCTATACATTGTGT
>JAVSBV010000002.1:4782752-4793786 GCA_033117975.1 Parotocinclus spilosoma
CCAGTGTGATCTGACGCGTTCTCTTGACGGACTGCACTTGAACAAAATCAAGAAAGTGGTGGGCGTGTTCACCTTCCCTGGTTTTGCTCTTGTCAACATAACTTGAACTCAGATTTCCTGACCTTTGATAAAAGCAGAAATTCTCCCGGGGATCCCAAAAATCCTCCCATATACCACTTTGCATTTACTCTAATTGGCGACTTGTGGCTTCTTTTTCCTATTCGCTCTCATGTTCTTTAGTCCAAATAAGCGAATAGCATTGCACGTATATAATAGGATTTGTTTTGGTACTGAATTTGGTCCAAATAAGCGGCTGGTCCTATTAGCCGAAACCGACTGTATAGCTGTTTAATATGATTTTTGCACATCTTTCTCCACAGCCTCCATCTCTGCTGTCCTCTGAGGCTCAGCTTCTGATGGGTGTAAACTGTGAGAACGGTTACCTACTGAACCCGAGCCTGGGATCAACCCGACCATCTTACAAAACTCTGAGCTCCAGACCTGGATCTGCTGGCCCTGTTGGACCAAACTCACACAGTACCCTCATGGGTCCACATGCAGGTATGGAGGGAGCGCTTCTTAAACTTGGAAATGTCCTCAGTTCACAGAAACATGGTAATGATGAACTTGTACACAATTGTTCTACGTGGGTAGTGCCACAGCCAATAAAAAAAAATCTTAATACATATAATGCTTAAATCATAATAATACAGTAGAGAATGCAGAAAACCACTAGCTCGACATGTTGAAGGAACCTCCGAAACCAATTTTTCAAATCGGGAAAAAAATTCTGAAGTTCAACCTAAATGTTCTCAATGGAACGTAGCTTTCTCCATAAAATAGATATTCATTTCTATTCTACATTTTACGCTCAAGATGTTGAACAAATTCGTGTTATGTGGGGTGCAGTTGACACATCTGGTTGGTATCACCACATAAGCAGATGTCACACGTCGATACTGAGTAAAAGGTCAGCTGTAAAGACTACTTCTTCTTTCAGTCAGAGAGTGTGAGGGCTTAAGATGGAGGGCTGACAGGGGTGAAAAAGAAATTCACCCACATCTTGTTTTCACTTCCCATATGTCTGCATGTGAGTAAAGGCATCGGCTACTCAATGTTTTCCCATGGCAACCTGAGCAGAACGCTGGATACGAAGACCCCCCCGCTGGGCCTTGCTAGCGACGGGCGCCGTCTCGAGACCCACTCAGGAGCGGCTGCAGCACGTGAAACTCTGACTAGTGCGGTAAGAGAGTCAAAAATGATTAGCACTTATCAGAAAGGAAGAATTGTAGCTTTATGTATCTGATGCTGTGTAAAAATTATATAAATAATTATACATATAATCCGGTGAATCGGACCACAGCGGGACGCGATGGTTTTGGTCCTAATAACCGGCTTGGTCCGATTAAACGAACATGCCCTATATTACAAAACGGGACGTGCTATGTAACATACTAAATGTTTATTAAACCTTTATTGTACGATTTACGTATAGCGAACGTACAAACAAGAACTACTGTTACTTACAAACTTTGTTCATTGAAAAATAAATTTGCAAACAAGTTTTTCGAAACGATCTACAACACAATGTATAGGTACTCAGCATGCAAAGCATAATACTTAAAAAAACAAGTTTTTACTAAATTCCAGTCAACGTTTGAAGAACTTATCCAGAGTGATCTGACACGCTTTTGCAGTGGCTAAGTGGCGACTTGTGCCTTTTTTGTAGGAAATGGAAACGTTAGGCAAAAACCTGTAGGTGGAAGTAGAGGTCTGGGGAGAAACTCGGGAGCATTATAGTGATGCCAGAGACAAAGAGTTTCTTTGGTAACCACAGATATTACATACTGTACATGTTCTTTGGTCCGATTAAGCTGAATTTTGGTCCAAATAAGCGGATATATATAATAGGATTTGTTTTGGTACTTTAGGATTTGGTCCGAATAAGCAGCTGGTCCCATTAATCGGTGGTCCTATTAACCAGAATTAACTGTATATATTAACACACTATATAAAGCAAATTCATAAATAAATAAATTGGTTTGATCATTTCTGCTGGAACATTCGAATGGTAAAGACAACATGAAACCATGGATTCAGCCTCCCCTGTATTAACATTTTAGGATTCTGCTAGTGGTGTAATGGTATAGGGGATATTCTCTTGGCATACTTTGGGGGACATCAGCTTTTTTTTTCAACGCAACAGAGTATTGTTGTTGACCATGTCCATCATCCCTTTATGACTAAAGGGTATCTTTCTTATGATGGATTATGCACACCATGACGTAAATCTCAAATAATCTCAAACTGGTTTCTTTAACATGACAGTGAGTTTACTGTACCGTACTTGAAAATATAGTCATACTAATCCAGTCCTACTTGAAAAATAAGCAACGCTACCCCCTATCTGAGGGGAAATGTAACGACCTTTAAAACCTTGCAACTTGCAACATACTGTACAGAATTTCCCCTTACTTCTAGAAAATGCAGCAACGTTACTTTCTTGCTATTTCAAAATAAACTAACAGTAACACTACTCACGGAAATTGTGTGAACGGGATGTTTCTTTATGGGATATTCCATTTTGAAAGTATCCTTCATTTTTTGTGAACAGTATACTTTGCTAAAGGAAAATCCAGCAACTAAACCCTATTAGTGAAGTTGCCAAATCCCCATGAAGTTGCCAAATTACCATCAAAATTCAAAGTAGAGCTGTGAACTTAATGGGCAACCTGTCTAGGTTCACATTAGCAATTAGCAACTATCAAGCAATTTACAGTTTATGATGAAACATCAGGACAGGTTATAGAATGAAATCACCCCTAATTTCCCCTCACTACTGCAAAATATAGTTTAACACCAATCTTATTCTAACTCGAAAATCGATTGCTACTTTAAATACTGCGACACGACCCACTTGGTAGTGGAAAACTGAGCAACACCAATGATTTGCCAGTGACAATTACAGCAAAACTGTCTGGGAAACATATCAGCACTGCCCTCCAGCTGGAAAATACAGTTAGGATATTTCCGTGCTACTGTAACATTTAACAAAGGTCAATTATAAAATGAAATAATCTCATAGATCTTTGTACTGCAATTATTAGTTATTAGTCTTTAAAGGCTTGGGTTCTTAGGTCATTACTCTTCATTCATGTCTGACATAAATTTCTCATTCTGTTTATAAAAGAAAGCGCTATATCAGAGCATGCACACTGGAGGTCACATGGTGGCCATGGGCAAAGCATGGAATTATGGCACCTCAGGTAAGCTTAATTTACGTTTTATACATATATGATATCTCACAAATGTAAGTACATCTCTCACATTTCTGCAACTATTTTATTATATTATTATATATATTATTATTATTAGATTCAGGTTAATGGGACCACATCGGGACACGATCGTTTTGGTCCTAATAATTTTTTTGTACTAAGTGGAAATGTTAGGCAAAGACCTGTAGGTGGCAGGTGAGGGCTGGGGAGAAACTCGGGAGTTTTCGGGTTATAATGCCAGAGGCGAAGAGTTTCTTCACGGATATTACATACTGTGCACGTTCTTTGGTCCGATTAAGCAGCATTTTGGCCCAAATAAGCGACTATTATTACTCGGATGTAATAGGATTTGTTTCGGTACTTTAGGATTTGGTCCGAATAAGCGGCTAGTCCTGTTAACCGGTGGTCCTATTAACCTGAATCGACTGTATTGCAATAGAACAACACTGAAGATATGCCACTTTGATACAATATTAAGTAATCAGTCTACAGCTTGTATAACAGTGTACATTTGCTGTGCCTTTAAAGTAACTCAACACACAGCCATTAATGTTTAAACCACCGGAAACAAAAGTTACTATGACCTTAATTGAAAATGGCCAGATTGTGCCCAATTAGCCATTTTCCCACCTCGTAATCATGTGACCTTTTATTGTTACAACGTTTCAAGTGTGAGGGAACAGGGGTGTTAAATTTGGTGTTGTCGTTCTCACGCTCTCTCATGCTGGTCACTGGAAGTTTAACATGGGACCTCATGGTAAATAAATCTCTGGAGATCTAAAAAAATTGTTGCTCTGTATAATAATGGCCTAGGTCATAAGAAGATCGCCAACACCCTGAGAGTGAGCTGTAGCACTGTAGCCAAGACCATACAGCGGTTTAACATGACAGGTTTCACTCAGTACAGGCCTCACCATGGTCGACCACAGAAGTTGCACATGCTCAGCGTCATATCCAGCGGTTGGCTTTTGAAAATAGATGTATGAGTGCTGCCAGCATTGATGCAGAGGTTAAAGGGGTGGGGGGTCAGCCAGTGCTCAGATTATACCATACAATGTGTCAAATTGACCTGCATGGCTGTCGACCCAGAAGAAAACCTCTTTTAAAGATGATGCACAAGAAAGCCTACAAACAGTTTGTAAACACAAGCGGACATGGATTACTGTAACCATGATCTGTGGTCTGATGAGACCAAGATAAGCTTATTTGGTTCAGATGGTGTCATGAGTGTGTGTGATGGCAACTAGGTGAGGTGCACAAAGACAAGTGTCTTGCCTACAGTCAAGCATGGTGGTGGAAATGTCATGGTTTGGGCTGCATGAGTTCAAGGAACCATGAATGCCAACATGTACTGTGTCATACTGAAGCAGAGCATGAGCCCCTCCGTTCTGAAAGTGGGCTGCAGGACAGTATTCCATATTCCACATAACGACCCAAAGCACACCTGCAAGATAACCACTGCATTGCAACCTATGACGTTCTAATGAACTTCCTGCCCAAGAGAGTTAAGGCAGTGCTTTTCACTTGTGTGTACTGACTTTTGTTGCCAGCCATTTAGACACTAATGGCTGTTTGTCGAGTCATTTTGAGGGCACAGTGACTTTATATCTTCAGTGTTGTCCCATGAACAGATAGAATAAAATAGTAAAAATGTGAAGGGTGTACTCACCTTTGTGAGATAGTGCATGTTCCTGAAATTAGAACATCTTCACGGTAGTGGTCTGTTGGTGTTTCTCTTCAGAGTATAGCCATCCAGGATACACAGTGGGCTTTCAGCGCAGCTCAGCAAACACCTGGCAACCACTCACACATCAGGAGTCGCATCCATCGGCGGTCCATGCAGGGTGAGAAACCTATTTATTAAGTGTTTTATAATATTATGTAACAGTATAAACTGTACCGGCACCACCTGGCCTGCACTGGGTCTCACAGGGGCCCAGCCTCCACCTTCAGGAGTGGTGACTCTTAGGAGCTTCTGGAGAGGCAGAAAACATAGACACATACTGTATTGTAAAACTATATATAGTACAGACCTGGAGTAAAGCACCTGGTACTAACCTGCACACCATGGTGAAACCCCAGAGAGAGAGAGAGAGAGAGAGAGAGAGAGAGAGAGAGAGAGAAAGAGGCGGGGCGTTAATTGAGGTAAGTACGGAATAAATGGGTTTTCAAACAGCATTTGAAGATAGCCAGAGGCTCAGCTGTTTAAACATTGAGGGGAAGTTCATTCCACCACTTAGGAGCCAAAACAGAGTCTAGATGAATGCCTTCTTCATCCCCTGAGAGACGGGGGAACCAGTCGAGCAGTGCTAGAAGACCAGAGTGAGCGAGGTGCGGTGCCGGGTGTGATAAGTGCTGCAAGGTAGGAGGGTGCAGCTCCATTTTTAGCTTTGTATGCAAGCATCAGAGTCTTGAATCTGATGCGAGCAGCTACAGGGAGCCAGTGGAGAGATTGGAGCAGTGGGTGTAGTGTGTGTAAACTTGGGAACATTGAACACAAGTCTTGAAGTTGAATTCTGGATCAGCTGTAAGGATCAGATAGTACTCAGACGAAGCCCTGCTAAAGAGAGAGTTCCAGTAGTCCAGTTTTGAAATGACAAGGGACTGAACCAGAATCTGTGTTGCCTCTGTGGGAAGAAATGGACGGATCCTTCTGATGTTGTTAAGAAGGAAACGACACGACCGAGAGACATTAGAAATGTGGGAAGAAAAGGACAGTTGGTTGTCCATAGTCACCCCCTGGTTGTGAGCCACGACAGTGCGGGAGATCCGAGCCTTGTCAATTGAGAGGACAAGGTCCTGGAAAAATGGTACACATCTCTGATGAACATGCCAAAGTTGTCCAACCTGCATCTGAAATCTACAGCTGTGAAATAGCAAGTACAATAAGCACATCTTGAGCTCTGAAGACCATCCTGAAGTTTTCTGAAGTAATCTGCTGGTATGTTATACCAGACGTCTTTCTTTAGATTAAGGCTGTATTTTATTTCTTTTTCAAAGTGATCAGATACTGCATCTATAATATCATGTATTTTTGACCTTCCGTTTACAGGACATCTTCAGGTGAAGTGTGTTCTTACTCTTCACGAGGCTCCTCCCCCTCATCCCCATCTCAGTCCTCCCTCAACGTAACCATCAAATCGGAGCGTGTCTCACCAGAGCACACAATTGCCCCTGTCACACCTCCTCCCCATTGTTCACCGGCTGGAGAACCTCACATGATAAGATGGCCTCATCCAGAGCCATACAGGGCCATGGATAGGCAGGAATTTCGGAAATCCAGCTACGTAGAGGAGAAGAGCGAGATGCCTCCGAAGTACCCGGAGATTGGCGATGGGTGGCAGAGATAACAACTCGGCAGCCTCATACCTTGTGTACCTTCTGGATGGACCATGGATTGTGTTAGGAGGGCTGGAGGTTCCATAAATATTGAGCATTGTATCATTCAAGATGTGTTTTGTTCAAAACATCATTTTATACAAAATGGAGCAAATTCTAAATGTGTTTTCCCGTTTCCGATTGGAAACTAATCGCTTCTGTGGCTGTATTTAGTAAATCTTTAGCTTTTAAACAATTAACCTGTAAACCTTTGTGTCCTGAGCATATATCACAACACAACAGGGATCACTAAATTTAATGTCTAGTGCCAAGTGACGTCTTAAACCAGCCACCACGGCCAGGGTGTCAAACACACTTCAGCTCGGGTCATATTTGTATTTTCAATGTACCCTCATTATCTATTAGCCTAATTAATTGATTGAAAAGATGCAAAGATTTAATAGTAAGAATGAATAATGCCATATTTAAGATTTTTATTTACATTTAGTGCATGCCCTTATCTTACAAGATACAGTTCAAGCACCAGAGGGCTAAGGATCTTGCTCAAGGGTCCAACAGTTGCAGCATTGGGAGAGCTGGTACTTAACAGTCAGAATATTGGTTTTTAGTCCATAACGGTGCGCCACAACTGCCTTATTTTAAAGCAAACTGTAAAGACATTTAATACAATTTCCTAAATCTTGTGAATTAAAAAAAAAAAACTGTAGAGCCATTTACCTATTTTTCTATACACATTTATCGCAAGGAATAAATAAAGAAATAAAAAAATACAGTCATTGATCCCTTTATTAGGTAAGGGTTTTTTCCGGAAACAATTCCTTATCCTGGCAAATGGAAATTAATTCATGGCAAGATAGGGAAGTGGGTCTGCTTAGAGGCAGTTAACGTTGCCACTGTATCTGAACAGTGATCCATGCCACCAACTTTTGCTGCCTATTATGACTTGTCAATTCTCCCCGAACCACAAACTGCAAGCCTAGCCAGGGTTCGAACCCAGGTCCTCAGCAACTGCCAGGACACCTGGATTAAAGCCCTGGCCTAGACCCAGCTCGCTGCTTTAGGTTGTTTAGAAAGCTCTCAGGTCCAATAGTAGCCTACCAACACAGTAACCTGGGTCAGGATCCTAACTGTGCCATCCAGCACGGTCGGGCATCAAATGTAAACCAAATTGGCTGTGTCTGAAAGAGAGGTGGATGATTGAGGACTGGCATCCCGTCCCATCCAAACATATCATACGCTTTGTCATCTCTCAGGGAACCAGCTTGCAGTTATAGTGTAAAATGAAGAGTTTGAATTTTATAAGAGTTGAATTGTCTAACTGAATCGGTTATGATTGAATTGAGGATGTGAACTGATTCAGAACTGGTTTAAAAGAGGCTGAAATGTTGAGTCTATTATCCGCTTAAATCTGTTTTAAATAAGCTGTACAGATGCTTCACGTGACCTCAAATGACCTCAAATTCAGTATCCAGCTGCTCCGTAACTGTGCACTGGTCAAGGATTATTTAATTGTTTTGACATTGTTATAGGAAACTGCTTCTGTTCGGAGAATTTACACAAATTTCAACATTTCTGTTTGCACTGTGCTTAACATTTCTCTATTTTGTTCATATTTAAGAGATGTGCTTGTTGCTCGTATCTTTGAATCGTTTATACTGTATATGAAGTTTATGTTTGCCTGCACAAGTTGATGGATGATGTTTGCACTGTTCACTGTATCTACCACAAGAGGTCAGCACATGACCATCACCAGTAGGGCTTTAGTTTGGCTCAGCATCCACTGGAAAACATCCTTTCTATCTGGTAAAGATTAAAGCTTCGTTTTTTACGTGTGCTTTCCACTTTATTTTGGTAATAACAGATGACTTTGTGTCATTTTATCTTCATCACTCTAGCACTACTCGGTCGGTTTTTGAAACAAAGAACCAAATCAGTTGGAATCCTTCTCACTCCTTAGGTGTTTAGCACCTCCGCCTTACAACAAGAAGGTCCTGGATTCACTCCCAGTACCTGGGTTCTTACTCTGGAGTCTGCATGTCCTCCCCATGTCTGTATGGGTTTACTCCAGGGACTCTGGTCCAAAGTCACGTGTGTTAGGTTAATTGATTACTCCAAATTGGTATTGACTTGTGTGTAGTTCTGATATAACCTTGTGTGTAGATATAACCCGAAATGGTCACAGATGCAGATAACGACATTAAGCAAACCAAACAAACTAATTTACTCGTTAGGATTGCGGGAAAACTGTCACATACCCCAAAGAACACAGGGCTCAATCATAACCATGCTCTGAACGTAATGCCGGACCACAGGAGAGCTGGGTATGGGTCATTGTTACAGCATATCAGACACAGCCAATGAACCTGGATGGACTGGCATAACAGACCACCTGTGTGCAGTGCCAAATCATTTTGCACTGCATACGGTTAAGTTTAGGCAATTGAATTGATGGTAACGTGTTCCAGCTGTGGCACATATAAAGCATGTACAGCATTTTGAACCAGGACCATATGACCCACTGTGGCCCTCGACGGGGACCGTGGAAGGATAGCGTGAGTCCAGACGACCAAACACAACCAATCTCATTTAAGTGATTTTTTCAGTATAGAGGTGTGGATTTTCATCACACAACGTTTGATAGATTCAAACTGGATTTGTGAGCGTCTTCTGTAACACCAAAGGACCCAAAACGGACTGGTTCGCTTGATCAAGAAGAGTCAGGTACAGAATAGGGGCCAGGACATACCAAGAGGGTATAACTCAAAAAACAGATGGTCATGAAAAAAGGGGTTTATTTCAGGAATCATCATGGTTCTGCTGCAGGACGTACAGTGGGTTCAGTGCAAAACCAAGGTTTTGGTGAAGGAAAGACAGAATATCTGGCACAGAAAATCCCAGGGACTTCAGAGGTTCCCAAGTTGCAAAACTCGCATGGAAATTGAGGTTTGGCACGTGATGCAGACTGAGGTGCCCCAGTACACTGGCATTCCAGTCAGATCAAAGTGTGTAGACTAGAATGGTTCATTTGCAATATGCTTGTCTGATCTACAGACAAGTCAGGAAGCACAGAACATTACATAACTGGGCAGGATTATGACACAATGGGTATGGTTATTGCATCACACGTACAGTTGTGGACAAAGAAAGTGAAAAAGTTTTCCCTGGACATCAGAATCATCAATTCCATTTTCAGTTACCTGTGACGAACAACAAAAGTTTGACATTTCTGTTTGGACTTTTGAACAAAAGAATCTGATTGGAGCAAACGATTTCTAAGACAATTCTGGAAAATCTTGCCAATTATCCAATAAGGCTGCTTTAAAGATGTTCTGGACATAGCCTACAAGATAGACCCCCTCACCTATTACTTACTGGGGTATTCAGTTATCCCATGTTCCCTTTGTTGCTGAAACTAAAGGGTGCCCTGTGAAATTTACTCACCCTGTCAAATTATTAGTATATAAGCATGTTTTTAAAAAACTTTTTATTGACATGCAGTTTAAGCAAATACTTAATATTTATTTATATTCTACTTTATATTTTGCAGTTTGCCTCTGCAAGCTGGATATTTGCTTCTGGGCAAAATCATCAATGATGGCAACCCATTCTTGTCTAATCAGTGCTTGGTGTTGAGCGCAATTTCTGGGGTTTTCGTCCACCCTCTTTTTGAGGATTGATCACAGGTTCTCAATGAGACTGACTGGAGACTGGAGTTTCCTGGCCATGGACCCAAAATGTCAATGTTTTGTGTGAGCCATTTGTTTATCACTTTTGCCTTGTGACACTGAGCTCCATCATGCTTGGAAACTCATCTTTTGAGCATTGATCATCTACAAATTGCCCCTGGATCGTTGGGAGAAGTTGAAAATGTTTTGATATCATTCCTTGTTCGTGGTAGTGTTCTTGGGTAAAATTTCGAGCAAAACAAGTCTCCTGGATGAGAAGCACTGACTCGGTCAATCACTCAGTCACCATAATGCACTTTAGAGACACCAAAGGCGTGTTTTGACTTTAAAAGAAAAGCAGAATATCTGGAGGAAAAACATACAGACATGGGGATAAAATTGTAGTCTTAAGAACAGGTTTGTGTGTTTATGCTTTACGTTTTGTGATTTCTGAATCAAAGAGTGCATTAATTTCCTCTAGGGCCGCTCTTAGCCTCGTGCAAAAGTTTGGGCACCCTTGGTCAAACAGCATGTATTGTTCAGTTAAAACAAGTTCTAAGATAAAAGTCTGTCAGGAAAAAAACATAAATGTGACGTATTTCTTTCCACAAAGAACCATTAAGAAACCGCTCTAAGAGCCTATAAAACACTATCTCTATTTGGAATTCATTTTTCAATTCAATTCAATTCAATTCAGTTTTATTTATATAGCGCCTTTTACAATAGAGCATTGTCTCAAAGCAACTTCACAA
>JAVSBV010000002.1:4797189-4816216 GCA_033117975.1 Parotocinclus spilosoma
ACCTGCTAAATCTCAAATCAAGCATCATGATCTGTGGGTCCTGACCATTAGAGAACAGAGTACGGTAACTAACAAAAGATGAAAGGAGAAAAAAGATGGACTACAGGCTGCAGTTCTAGAACCACAAAATAGACAGTGAGCGTGGAAACAAAAAGGTGTACCTAACAAAGTGACCGATGAATGCATGCATATCTGACTAAAAAAAAAAATCTGATTCCACATTGTTTGCAATAACATGTTTTTTCTGCCACCTCAATGATCAATGGCTGTATATTTAGAGTCTGATATTTATTCTGGTCAATTGATTTGATTTTTAAACAGCATTTTATATAGCAGATCTAAAAAATTAAAATAAAAACAAAAATCAAGCATGCCTAGCGCAGCCATCAGAGTTTCTGCCTGACTATACATTCTTGCCTTTCTCTGAATGTCAACCGCAGCAATCCGGCCCGCCTCTTTCTTCATCTGCTCCACCCATTTAGGGGCAAGGTTAAGATAGGCCTGCAGGTGTTGCCGTGTAAGCAGCAACCTCAGAACACACAAGCCCACGATTGTCCAAAGACGAACCGAGTCGAAGGCTGAGCTGGAAAGCCTGAGAAACAGAGAGTAGAATGAACCAATGTGAGCTGGGTAGCTATGTCTGAATGTAATACTCGTGTTGATGTAATCTCATGGGTGTCCACAAACTTTTGTTTATATGGGGCATTTATGAAGTCTACACGAGGATGTCCAATC
This sequence comes from Parotocinclus spilosoma, assembly GCA_033117975.1. Lineage (NCBI taxonomy): Eukaryota > Metazoa > Chordata > Actinopteri > Siluriformes > Loricariidae > Parotocinclus > Parotocinclus spilosoma. Next base: position 4,797,925 of record JAVSBV010000002.1, read on the forward strand.
TTAGTATGTACTAATGGATAAAGTAAAAAAAAAAAAAAGCCAATTTCGGATCCTCTCCTTCAAAACCGTTTTGTGCTCTGTTACTTCGTTGTGGTACAGAAGTTCCAAACAGATAAGACACATAACCAGTGTCAATAAGGCACAGAATAGAAGATCAAAAATAAATTGTATAATAAAATTAACAGTTCCAGTTTTAAATGATTGGTCATGCTCAAAGCAGTATTAAAACAATTACTACATTCCTTATTAATGCCCCATTATTTTAAACCCTTTAATATCAAATTACAAATATGAACTCATCATTTTCTCAATGGACACATGGGGGGGAGGGGGGATAATAAGGAGAAAAAAAGAATACATTGAAATACACATTTGGCTTACATACATCTAATTCACAGCTGAATGATAGAAAGCTACTACCAGTGAATCGTTGTGATGACTGAGGAAAAAATAATAATAATAATTTAAAAAAAAATAAAATAATAATAATAATAATAATAGCCAACAGAAGACATGTATGTTTTCATATTGTGTTACACATGCAAAGTTTCTAAACTACGATGTGACTATGGTAAAGCCCAGTCATTCTCCTGGCTCACGGAACATAATGCAGACGTAAAACAGCACATACCTGTAGACGTATTTGAAATTTAGCAATGAAAACACTTACAAGATAACAGAAGTCTTTCCCATTGGAGCGTTCCCCAAAAAATCACGAGCGAGAGGCTTAAGCCACAAAACAAGAATAATCAGTGGAGACAGGAAACTGGCATGCAGCAAAATTCTATGAAAACAGAAAAAGCATCATAGAGTTGCATCATTGAGCATGTGTGGATTTTATCATGTGGGTCTCTGGAACAAATTGCATTACCATCCTCTCAAAAAAAATAACAGAAAATCTTACTGAACAATTGGACGATGAGCGTTCATCTGTACAGCATCTAAGTGAGTCTGGGCCAGGCGAAGTCCAGGGAAGGCCAGTAGAGCTCCACAGAAGGCACAAATAAAAGCCAAGCCCAACTTCACGCCCAATTTGGTGAAAGGAATTCTGCAAAAGTATCAACATAGGCAATTTGTCACACCAATTTGATTCTGTGCATGATAGAGACAAAACTATTAGACATAAAGTATTGAAACACAGCACTCACGACCACTCCAGTCCTTGTTGTTTGGCTAATATCTCAAAGTTGTCAAAGACACTGTTGAATCCTGAAATATTAGAAACTGACTGAAGGCTGATGGCAGTAAAAAAAAACAACAAACCTGGTTACAAATAAGTGAAGCCAAGTCATACCAGGCTCGAGTCCAAACTCAAGATAGTCCTCCTTCACCACCAGAACAAGCATGGCCACAAGCAGGGACAGGAACCCGAATGCCAGGCACACAGAACGCTCACCCCCCTCATCTGAGCGGAAGTAATGACTTACCAGGACATGCAGAGTCCTCCTGAAAATCTGAGTGAAGGACTATGGGACAGAAGGAAGTAAAAGTGCCTGCAAAGGACTAAAGTCAATGGCTGCGTCTGAAATAGCATACTTCCATACTATACAGTACGTGAAAGCAGTAGGCAAGAGCATGTAGTGTCCCCGAATACAAAGTATGCTTGAAACAGTACGCGAGAAGCCCTCTGATGACGTACTCATTCGGCAGCCATTTTCAAGTATGCAACCAAAGCACACTATCCCATCCCATGATTCAACTGGAGCAGCGAAGGCATTCAATGCTGATGAAGTAAAATGGCAGACAGCGCTGAGGTGATGGTTTACAAATGTAAGTAAATATTTCAAATGAAATATAAAAAAATATTTTTTAATTGAAAATATTTTTTTATTGAAAATAAAATTATAAACGTTGGCGAATTGGGCTTTTAATGAAATGATTGGAGGCGATTTTTTTTGTTGGTGGTGTGACGACATGTATCACATGACATTGGTAGGATGGAGGGCTTAGTGCGTCCGAGGTTCTGTGTATACTGCATACTCGCGTACTTAAAGAGCGTACTGCTTTAATGTTTCAGCAGTGCATACGGAATCTAATCTAGTGCGTACTGTCAAAGGATGCGATTTCGGACGCAGCCAATCATTTTAAACAGTGAAGTATGAGTCTGGAAGAAAAGTTGGAAGGAATGGGGACTAAAGTTCAGACAATGCAAGACTATAACCTTCCCATACTGGATATTCCAATTCTGTATTCCAAAGAAAAACTGGTTTAAGGATACAGGCAGAAGAAAACCATTAACACACACCAGATGGCTCCGATGTTGATTTCTTTGCTGGCATCCACTACAGTGTAGTAACCCTCAGTAAAGAGGTAGATTCCCATTGCATACACAGCAAAGTCAATCAGCCACTGATACTCCACAAAGAATCGCAGGACTGTACATGGACATGATACAACCCAGAAAAAAGCATTAAACAGAATGAGCAACAATGTAGATTTAAGCTACGATTAATCCAGTCGTACCCAGAGCATCAAGAACGTTCACAGGGGTGCTTTCCAGATGCAGGTCGATATCTTTTGGAACAGTCAGTGGCTTGGATTCCCCATTAGCATTCTGCCTCCTAAAAAGAGTCTGACTTTAAGAAATGAAAAGGTGCAAGTAAAGATCGAATGAAGCAATGTTTCACAAATTCATACCTATCTCTCTTGCTGGTCTTGCTGGGAATCTGCTTGCCTGCTAAAGCACAAAGTTCTCCTTCTGATGGGTGCTTGAACCTCAAGAGACTGAAACGAACAACAATCAGAAATAATGCTAATAACAGCATTCTGAATGACATGTGTAAATAATTGACACTTACCTGCCATTGCACAAAAGCCAGCGAGCAAAGGAGCAGTGAGGGGCCATTTTCTGCATTATGCTGATGGCCAGCAAGCTGACCACCACCTGAACTCCCATCAGTGCCTGCAAGAAAGAAAACAAAAAAAGTTCACATTTGGATCTTCTTAAAAGTATAGGAATATTTAACATCCTCAATATATTCTGTGAAACAGGTATTGACTGGACATTATCATAGTTAAATAGTAGTTTAGATACTTTGCAAGCTGTTTTTTTTATTTTAAATCATACTACACTGCTCACAAATTATATTATTAAAACATTTCGTATTGCACAACACAATTCTTATCTTTGAATCCTTTAAAACTTTCTTAATGCTGTTCAAGACTGCGATTCTGTTTCTTTCAGCAGATGTTTCAAAGGTTTTCTGTCATTCAGATGTAAATTAGGTGTATTCTAAGATTTTAATACCCTATTATAATTTGTCATAGAAAAATCCCATGCAGATGCATCTGGCTGTACCAAAGGGAGGCTGGTTTTGCTGGACATAACCCACAGTGCTGCAAAAGCGACCCTACCCAGGCCTACAATAGAACTGCTTCCTGTTCCTGCGCCCTGTGTGCCCCCGCAATTCTGAACAGATATATGCCTAACTGGCAGCATAGGGTGCAAAGAGAAAATCAACATGAGACACGGTGCTAGCCCCCTGCAGTACACACTCACGGTTAAGAGAGACCATTTGACCTAAAGCATGTCTCTGGTATGTGGGATAAAATCAAAAGAAACGCCAAAGACATGGGGTGAACATGCCACCTCCACAAAAACAGCAGCTAGGTTATGAAGGTGGGAAGCAACCCTAGAGATGCATGCAGGTCCAACACACCATAAAAATGTGAGGGGAAACTTGGGGAGAACATACAAACATACAAACTCCACACAGGCAGAGTCCAGACCTGGAATAATACCAGGAATTGTGAAATGGTAAAGTCTAACTATTGCATAACCACAAGAAACAGCTCACTGTTTGTCTACATCCACCCCACACACAAAGTCATCAGTGTAGCTACCTGCAAAGCTGTCGAACAAAATCCTGATAAAGCCCAAGGTCAAAAAGTACACAAATGCTTTAGAGAACTGGGTGATATCTTTGTACGCAATAATAAAAAAAAAAAAAACTGTTGTTATTATGGCAAACTACAATTCCTAAACCGACCATACAAAACATAATTAAGCTCTCTTTTGTAAATATGTTGTGTATACAGTAACAACAAAAGGGCAGGTGCAGCAGTGTAAGCAGACAGTGCTGAACTAGAAATGTTTCATGTTCCATATGTCTTACATTAACTAGAGTAATATTCTTCTTACAAACATTAAGGAATATTTCAAAATGAAATAGCCCCTCATTTTTGTGGGCAGTGTATTTGAGCAGACATAACAGAAAGAGTAGGTGTAGCTGAAACATGGAATCCAGTCACCCAATTGTGCCTTTACCTCAAGCATAACCTACAGTTCTGACCAATTCCAACATTGTAATAAGTGTTCTTCCATCCCGTACTAATGACTTCAAACAGTTAGTGAATAGTTGAAAATGTGTATGTTTAACACGAATATAATCTCTACAGGGTCCAAAGCCAGACTCTGACCAAGCCAAAACAAGCTTTATGGACTGATTACCAACTAAATTAACAACTAATCTTTTAAGAAAACAAAAAACAGGATTATTTTAAACTGGATTATTTTAATCTCCAAAACATTCGTTTGAGTCTTATATCTCAAATATAAGATGTTCTTCGCAGCACTATGTATGTGAATTCCCACATTTCCAGCTTTTTATCCGAACGGTTCACTACGAGTAAGTAAGTAAGTCAGTCAGTAAGTCAGTAACGAGCAAATGATGGCCCCGGTCTAAGAACTGCATATTCTTAGTTCTTGCTAAAATTCTGATCAGTGCTTTTGGACCATAAAAAGTTTATTCGGCATTTTATTTTATATATTCCGAAGGTACAGGGAGGAATTTAACCCAGGTCACAGTGCTAGATCGCTGGGCCACCATAAGCATCTTCATCAGGGGGAAGAAATGTACACCTGGAGATAAATGTGGCTCTGAAACACTATCCACAAGGTTGTGAGCTCAAATCCCAGCTGTGATAGGCTGCTAGATCCTTGAGCAAAATAAGTTCACCTTTAACTGATTAACTATAATTATAAGTCACTCTTCATGTGGTATTTGCTAAACATCTGGTGTAAACGAATTAATCTTATGGCTCAAGGCATCTAAGGATGCACTGTAGCCCTGGGACTTCCTTCTGTATAGCCAGTGATGCAAGTGAAAAACAGGAACAATTAATTGATTACGTTTGTCAAGCATGAAGCTATAAATAAATTAAGGAAAAATATGCATAGCTTTAAAAAGTAAGGTATCCGTTATTAGCGCATCTAAGTACGTGAATCCCGGTGTTCCAAACAGCACCAGGTTAGAGGCGTAGTGCACTACCCGGCATGTATCTATCATTACACTGTGCCCTATGTAGGGAACCTTAATAGGACACAAGGCAGGATTTAACCTTAGACACTCAGACGTTCACCAGGCTACCAAGCTTTGGGGTGTAAATATGCTAACTACTGTCTAAAAACGACTTTCAAGCTGAAAAAGAAAATATATTCAACGCTGCAATATAAGAATGTGATATTCATTATTTTCAACAAATGCACGTTCGTGAGCTACACGCTAGCTCGAGCTGGTACATATAAACGAGATGCTAAATGCTAGTATAGCATCAGGGCAGATATGCCGAAGCTATCGACATTGTATGAAGACTACAAAAAAGGCAATACATAAATAGCACCTTTACAAAAACGGAAAAAACTCACCATCTTAGTTTAACAAATGACTTAGTTTTGCTAATCCATACAATCAGCAGCAGCTACACACGTGCATGAGTACTGAGTACTAGAAACAGCTGAATGAGTTTTGAAGTGACAAGTGTTAGGGCGGGAGTTACATTGGATTCCCGAATCTGATTGGTTCAAATCGACTAAGGTTTGAAACTGATTGGTTTAAAAAAAAAATACACCGGCGATTTCATTGGTTCGCAGCTTCTGCACACAAAAATAACCTGGCTGGGATCAAGGTGTTAAGTTACAGTGAGCAGTTGTTTCTTGACATAAAGGACCAGTGTCACCTATGTAACAAAAATCAAATAATGTTAAATAAAAACTACAGTTTTCCATAATGTAATAATTTCTGCCATAATGTAATGCATATACAAAATTAAAGCTCTTTTTTGGTCAGTGTAAGAGTGCTGAGATATTGTTTGAAGCAAGTCTGTAGACGAATTACCAGCAATATAATTGCAGTACTTTAAAAAATCTTTAAATAAAAAACATAAGAACACAATACAATTATAAAAAATGCAAGGGTATTTTAAGTAATAATTAATGATTGTGCTACTACATGTCATTTAATGTCCATCCAATAAACCTACATTCACTAAAACAGCCAAAGTCTTAAGAATTATAAAAGAAAATAAAAACCTGTATAATATATCTTATTGGCGTATGAATGACAGAAAACTAGTATGAGCGAATCAGCCTTGAAAGGCAGAAAGAACACATTTTGGCTTTTCAAATTGAATAAAAAATGTAAAGATAATAATTATTGCATTGTACAGTATTTTACTGAATGTTTTTATAATGTCCTTTATTTAATATCACTGTTTAAAAAAGTATTAAACTATTATGTGACTATGGTAATGCCCGATGAACGTCTATTTTAGTTAAGGTCCTGTTTTCAGAATGTAATGTGCATGTTGCAAATACCTGGGCTTGAGTCTGCAGATGTGGGGCAGCTATAATGAATTAAAAAAATATTATATATATACACAGTGTGAAAGTATAAATGGCTATAGACTGTAGAATCAAAGATAGCTTTACCATCACAGAAAATAGAAGTGTGTAAGCTGCATAACTATAAAAAAAAAACTCTTTAAAACATGAAACACATGGCTTAAAAGCCCACATAATCAATCAAAATGAAACCAAGTACCAGGTTTGTAATGCTTGCTGGGAGCCACAGTGAGCACTATGTCTAGCTTGAAACTGACAGAAGGATGCCAGTGCAACACACTCCCTTACCAAGGGTCAGACTTTAATGTCTGTCTTTGTGGAGTTTCAGTGTGGAGTGTTATAGTACTTGTAGATATCCTATTCTGAACGGTTGGTTACAATTTTTTGTTTGCTGGGTGGCTTGTATTTAAGTCAGAACTGTAATCAATTAAAATGTATTCAGACACTAGTGTTGCACTTGTATTGAACTTGTATTCAAGGTGTAATGGCATCTGCTGTTGACCTGTTTGACCTGTAGGCAAACTGATGTTGGTGATTGGGGTATAACTTCTTATATATGCTTTTACTACTCTTTCAAAGAACACCATGATTATCAGCGTCAGGGCCATTCTGTGACAATCCTTATGATTTATGATCAGTTTATTTTAGAACAGGGGTGTTTAATGTTGCCTCCATCCAGATGGGGACAGTGGTCTGTACTAATGTGGTGTTTGTAAAAAACTCTACCAGCAGTGCTTCAGAGTCTGTCCAGGAATCACATGAGATCCAGACACATTGTTGCTCAGGTCTGTGAATGATGATAAAAAATATAGAAATTGTACACATTAAAACAAACCCAAAATAGTGTTTCCAATGCTACTATACTTATGTCCTAAAACTACAGCATTTACCAGACAGCCTTGTCCTGAGCAACTTACAATTTATACAGTCTTACAATCCAAGCAATTGCAGGTTAAGGGCCTTGCTCAGGGACCCAACTGTGGTAGCTTGGCAGAGGTGGAATTTGAGCCCCGGGCTTTCTGGTTCACAGTTCAGTTCCACCACAGCCCTAGACTACCAGCAAGGTATTTGACTTACTTAGACTGGGTTAACACTCAGACCTTAGCTCCCACATTACTATAACAATCAACTTTTCAGAAAATTAAGATTATTAATAAAATAAAATAAAATAAATTCAGATCATCTGTCCTCTGATACTGGGGCTGATGGCCTGATTTGTACTGTTCTGTGCTGTCAACAATAGAGAAGTTTCCTTCCTTAGTTCTTAGCTTAACTTAACATTAGACTATCCAGTGTAGGTGTAGTTCTCAAGCCATCTGTGGTGTTATTTAAATACTTATTTGTTGGTAGGCAATCATCATACTTTAACTGTGATTGGCATCAGTGATTGTTAATAGACTCTGTGCTCCTGACCAATAAGTAATTACATTTTCTCTATTCTTTCCAAGCTGATGTTCCGGTACCAGCTCCAGTACCACACACTTAGATGTTCCTCCACCTCAGCATCACTCTACTGGTTTTTATCAACAGAAACCAGTCCCACTATGCCGAGGCCACACCAGAGTGCAATAACTCCCTTCATCATTTAGTTATTAGGAGATGATGTGCCTTCAAGGATTTACCACTGAGGACTCAATATCTCAAATCTTTTACATTATTAAAATTTAATTGTGATTATTTACTTAATTTTATGATTAATACAAACTTAACTATTTCATTTAACATCTGGGCCATCTAGGTCCCTTTTTGAGTCTTTTTCCTCCCAAAGTTTCTTCCTTCTACATTCAGGGAGTTTTTTCTTTCCACTGTCGCCCTAGGCTTGCTCAATTTGGGATTGGCTTTTTAAGATAATATAACATTGAAAAGCTACTTTAAAACAATGCTCCGTTGCAGAAAATGCAATATAAATTAATTTTGACTTTTGACTTTGCCTGTACAAACAGAAGTGGCTGAGATAAATTGACTTAAATACACAGTAAGCATGCAGTTAAATTATGTTTACGGCATTGTGGAAAGGATTTTTAATCATAATTTTTGACTTAGAAATTTGAGGATTATTACAAAATAATACTAAATCTTACCTGTTTATTTCCCAACAAATATGAGTTCCTACTTTGTTGAATAAGCTTTGCTTTTCTGTAAGCTTTTTGTTTCCATGAATTGATGTGTTAGCTCATCCTAGATCTGTTTTGCTCCAGTGATGCACAGAACAGAAACCTCCTGCAAGTCTGCCATCATGCTCAGCTTTACTAAAACAGAATCTCACATGTGCCTGCATTTGTTTATGGGATCTGACTTGTTTGAAAGAAAGATGTGTTCTCTCATTTCGTTTTTTTGGGGGGGGGCACTGATGTATCATTAAGATGGCAGAACACTATTTTGCTCTGCTGGTTCAGAAGAAGTAAAACCTCACAATGCAAGTGAACACTGCATCACTGGTACTAAACAGATGTGAGCTAAGACGTGTGTTGCAAGGACTTGGGGAACTGTGTTTCTCAGCGAGCTTTGGGCTAAGTAGGTTCAGATTGGTTGAACCTGCATACAAGTTCCCAAAAGGTCATTGTTCAGGTCTGTATCTTTAGTTCACTATAGTCACAGATGATAATGGTAATTTTTGTCTGGGTGTTTAAATACAATTGAGCAAAGTCAAGTGAAAAACCTGAAATAAGAAAGTGTTTTTTAAAACTATGGATTTTAAGGATGCAAAGGAAGATGAAGAAATAGAACAGTCATTTTGAGACAGAAAATATTTGGGTTAAAAAGATGGTTAAAATAGAAAATGAGAAAACAGAAATAAATTCTTAGAATTTTTGATGCCATCATTTTGGGATCAGTGTGTGCATCAATACACCCCTTTCATTCTGTGCCTGAAACTGTAGAAAATTGTTATTAGACGTCATTTCCACCACGGCAAGTGTATTTTGTACTTCATGGGATATGAAAAGTGAAGCAGGAAAATAGTGGACTTAAACAAATCAGGGCCTGCTTCTGTACAGATCATTTTATGCAAAAGCATAAAATACAAATTATCTTCCAGTGCTCAACTGGTCTGAAAACTTCAAAGGAACCTTAAAATAGCAGCAAATAAACTGGTGTTGGAAGCATCACGTACCAAAGTACAGAAGCTACATCAATTAAACATTTATAACAATGAAACATCTTGGACTGGAAGATTGGATTGTGTTCATTTTCTATTTTTTGACAAGAACAAAGGGTTACTTACTGGGTTTTTTTTCATGATTAGCATATGTTGTAAAACTCTAAGTGGTTAACAGAATTCTAGTTCTTCAAAAATAAAATGTACTTTGATCCAGAATATTTTTGCATCTCTAATGGTTCATCTACACATAATGTTTTCTAAAATGATTTTCCATCCACTTTCTTCTTGGGCTCTACATATACACTTTAAAGGATTTATCCATAGGGATAAGCTGTAGAAGAAATCCGGGGCTGGCTGTAAGCCATTCATTGTGGCACTACAACAGATTGGGTTATTTTTTTATCATCATAAATTGTCTTCATTAATGTTAGTTTACTAGAGTAATGAGAGCTGGGATGTTATAGTATTTTAGGTTTCAGTAACATTAATATGTGAACACATTTTATTTTTATCCAGCTATATAATTGTAAAATGTCATAGCAGAATCAGTTCAAACCCAAACCACTTTAGATGGTAACAGGTTTTGAAGGGTATTCTAAGGGCCACCCGTGAGCAACAAACACAAAACACATTATACAGAGCATAAATGTAGGTTGACATGGGCCTCGGTTTTCTCACAGTCCATCCTTTCAGCAGGTCTGTATGTTGGACATGTGATGAGAAACATTCAGACTGAGGTGCTGGTGGAAGTCAGCTGCTTTTGTTCAGTGGCTATGCATATTAGTCACGCTTTATTTGAATATATGCAAATACTGACACGCCCATATCTTCCCACATAAACATGGCCCATGGACTTTTAACGTGATGGAATCAATATGGTCTCACCTATTTTACAAATATGGCCAAGCAGACTAACATGCTGTGTCAAACTGACTCTCACCCCAGCTGTCCCCGTCTGAAAGTCTGAAAAGTCTAAAAAGGTTAAAAGATTAAATTATAATTATTCGCTGTATCACCTAGTTGTTCAAAAATTCAGAATAAATATCCTGAAAAAGGACTAAACCAAGAACACAATACCTACATTTGTAACATGATAATGAACCACGTGATAATTACCACTCAGATATTAATTCATTCTTCGTAATTCCTTCTAAAAGCACCTGCCATACATTGTAAATACGCGCTAAAAATAATGAGGAATGGTTTGAGGAACACGAGGAATAGATCAAAGGGTTGACTTGACCTCCAAACCCTCCATAACTACCTTTAGTCAGGACTCTGTGGTATGTGTATTAATTATCTCTGGACCTTTCATTTACAACATAGAGGGATTATATGACCTGTTGCAGTCCTGGTACCACCAGATCTAGTGAGGATCTAATAATCGTTTAAACTGGGAGAAGTTTGGATATTCTAGACTATAGCAGTATGAGTAAAATGAGAGTTAAATCATAGTTCACATGTTGTTCTTCACTTGAAACAAATCATTTGATTGGTCATTCTTAGTTTAAATAACTTTGATTTTAAATAAATGAATAGCACAATGATTTTTATTTCGCCAGCAGCCGACTGACTTGGCTAATTCATCAGTCTATTATAAGTAGGCATCAATAAAGTCAATAATAATATTATTAAAGGAAGTCAATAATAATAAATAATAAATATTTCTTATTAGTATGTATATATATATATATATAATTTGTACATTTTTTTTATTATCTCATAGTTTTTACATAAATATAAAAAATTTAAATAGGAATATTAAAATTAATAACACACACTCGCGCGATATCATTAGCAGAGTTTCAGGTTAATTACAGAAACCGGCTGAGTATGAAACTTCCCGATCTGGCAACTCTAACACTCGCGCTCTGCGCTTGAACTTGACCAAGAGGAACCGTAGGGGCAAAAGGATGGATTTTATTTACCCCTCTGTCTCCTCTATTATTCAGGGTAAGTCTTTAAGGCATGATGTGGGTTCTCATTACCATAAAATGTTATACAGCACTAATTAAACCCCAGTGCGCTTATTTTCTCCCACAGAGACAGCTTGGGCATGCAAAGGGTGAGTTAATGAAACTTCAGCTGCTCACTAAACAAATACAATACTTTGAAATAATAAACTATTAATTCCTATTCAAATATTTTTCCAAAGATTATTTTCTTGTACTTTGTGTATATTTCTTAAACGAATATAAGTATTATGTTATTATATTATTTTTATAATATATGTGCGTAATATTTAGTTTAGTTGTTTAATTTTGAGGGTTGATATAAAAGTAGGTTCAAACTGGATATTAGGTCCTGTTTAGATTTATGTACTTTATGTTCCTTTATTTGTGTTTTGTCCATTGTTTATGTAGTTATTTATTATAAATTACAATAAGCTAAAAATAAAATTAACCTTTGATTATTTTTAAAGTAATACTTATTTGACTGTTTGTTACGTTAGTTGCTTTTTTATATTTAAAAGCCTGTTTATCTACACTACTACTACTACAAAAATTAGGGGATTTTTCATTATGGGATATTTGATTGTGAAATATCCCCCATTTCTTTTAGCAGTATATTTAAATGTTTGTTTCAATATGGGTTTGACTCGTTTCATTTAAGTGATAGTTTGTTCGTGGGTTTGCTTGTTCATTTATTTGGCCATTTTATGTTTTGCTTTTGTCACCATGTTCAAATTCGATATATTTATTCCACGTCATTTTTCAGACTTCAGCTAATACCCATTTTCCCAGCACTTTAAATGCATATTGCCTGTTACAATATGAACTGACACACATAATTAATGTTAACAGTAGGTCTTATCTTAACAGAGATAGACAACCAAACGCATCCTTAAAAAAGAAATCCCCAAATATCTTTTTTTTAGTACAGTCTTGAAACTTCTGGAGTAGTCAATCAATGAAAAGCTTCTGGAGTAGTCAGCTGCCATGGTGTAGTTGTGTATTTACCTTTATATTGATCATAGATTTATTCATCACAGTGTATTTATAGAGAGTAGCTCAGGCTCTGTGCTGGGAGAGATCATTCTGCGCAGGTTGAATATAAAAAAACACATATTACATCTAATAAATGCTGTACAAACTCAAATAATAATATATGCCCAAATGATTGGGCTCAAGCCTAATCTTTTACAGTATTTTTCATGTTTATTGGTCACACATAAGAACTAATATCAAAACGATATCTAGTGTTTACTACACAGCAAAATGTAATGTATTTTTAATCCATGTTAAAGTGACACCGTCTTTATTTGTGTGAAAATGGACCACATGTGTTCATTCACATTGACTGTGTTGGTGTTAACCAGTGGTTCATATGTTGGTATCTGAATAATTTCACGTTTGACTTGAATCTGCATAAACCTCCACGGATGCAGGAGGAGGTCACTTTTCCACTGCTTTATATTTGGGGTTTGTCATAATTAAAAATTCTTATCTATTTTTTTATAGTTACAGAAAGGTATCGTACTTATATATAAGACATGTTGATCAGTTTTCAATCATTCCCATGTTTTAATTGACTATCCCATCAGGTGCCACCACGTTAGCAATTAAAAGAAACTGTCTAAGAATAAAAATGTGTTCGTACTGATTATTTAATGTGCAATGCGAAGATCATGCAATAAAGTATATAATCAATATTATGACTACAAAAGAATGCAGCATGCAGTAATATGAGTGCAAATGGTTCACGCCAGACTATGATAATGATTGTATTTTTAATACACAATACTTTTTAATAATAAAAGAGAACTCACAAAGACATAGCACAACTATCAAAAGTACATATTACTAATACATATTATCCAAACTGCATGTTACACCCAATAAACATATTAAAACTCATTAATATTGCATTATACATAAAGAGTATTACAACATTATTATTATAACAAATTACATTTAATTTGTTATATATTAGTTTACGGACCTATGAGGTGATTTTACATGTTTTATTTCAAATGATGTATGATTTTTATTTTCAGCTGTAGTTTCAACTCAGGTCTGAGAGAGTTCTGTTCATTTGATCGTTTCCTTTTTTGCTTTAAATCGCTTGTTTGCACAACTCTCTGGCCACCAGAATTATTTAATATACAATTCTACATGTTGATACTTAATGAATAACTCGTTATTATATTTATTTTAACTTGCCAGGTTCTAATGATCTGATAACGGCTCCAAAAAAGCATCGACTCTTATCCCGGTTGCCAGATATGTCGATTTTCTGCAGCTGTTGGGTTGAACTGTGAGGAAACTTGTGAATGAATGTATTCCCATTAGTTGAAGTTGTATCATTTCAGCTTGGATGTTTAATAGCTTTATGCTATTGGTTTATAAAAACATGCAGAAGAGAAATGCTGTTTTGGTTCTTGTCATGTTGGTACTACACTTTATTACTACACTTTACTACAGATAATTATTGCATATTGAAACAAACAAACTACATCAGTGGATGGTATTTAATAAACCATAGGAACAAAGCTGCTTTGTAAAAAATTGCAATTTGTACGGGGATTGAGAGTTTTATCTACATTATGTGCCTACAATCTGACATTTAGTCAAGGTAAAGTGTATAGAGCGTGTCTGTGGTATTTTCTAAATAACATTGCTTTCTATCATAAAAACATTTCACATTTTTTCTAATTCCATGATTCTGAATTAGCACTGTAGGGCTTGAGCATTGCTGTTATTCTTTTAGCCGATGGGTGTCGCTGTTTCTTCATGTTTCTTTAATATTGTCAGACATTCAACGTTGTTGTTCAAAAGCTTATATGGAGCCAATAAGCTGTAATGCTGCATGGAGACTAGAGACTGATAATACTGCAAATAATAAAGCCCACAATTTTAAATAACAGCACACATGGGGTTCCACAAACAGTAACAATAAAAGAGTAGAATAAATGGAGATTTCAGCCGCCACACGGTGTAAATGCAATGCACGTTCGCGGCAAAATAAATCAAAGAATAGATTCATTCTTTTCATGATTTTATTATCTTTGTAATTGTATAATTAAGGAATAAATCGCAGTATTAGAGCAGTTACTGTTGTCTAACGCAAAATCACCTATCATTCCTTGCCCCTGAGACTAAAATTAAGGGCAAATATTCTATGATAGGCTTATGTGGATTTATTAGAAACAAGTATGTAATTATACAGTGGACAGGCCAGTGCAGATTGAGTTTATAATTTGGCTTCGCTCTATGGAAATATTGTTAGCACTAGTTTATGCCCCGAATTAAACACCTGGACCTGTTAATGTAAACTGCGAAATTTGTAATAAATCAGAATACTACGAAAAGGAACAGCGTTTGTGAAATAAAATAAGATATCTACAGAATACTTGGCATCGTCATTATTATTATTATTATTATTATTATTATTATTATTATTATTATTATTTTATTATTAACAAGAACAAGAATTCGACAATAACAAACAACACCATTTAGTTACTAAAAATGATATGTTAATGAATGGTTATTTTAGTAGGATATATTATTTTATACTGTTTACAAAAAATAATACTATGTTAAGTTTAATAGTAATTGAACGGGATTGTAAACAGCAGAGATCTTCTTTCTTGATTTTAAGTCAATAACAACATTCTTATAATAATAATAATAATAATAATAATAATAATAATAATAATAATAATAATAATAATAATAATAATAATGTCTCAGTCTCAGGAAAGTAATAATATCTTAATAATGTCTGATTTAGTGTCAGTAGGAAAAGAGAGCACTTTTATATGTTCCATGATTAATACCAACATTTGTTATATTTCTCTACACTGTGGAATTTTCTTTTACTCTTGGCTTTTGTGAAAATAATTTTCTGTATCTACAATGTATTTCTGTGAAATAACAAATATTCGTTTTTAAAATCCGCTTGTAATTTAAATAATCATTTGATGTGCCCCGTATGAAGAAAGCTGAAACATGGCGTGAAAATCCCCCTAAAATGTATCTGAAATTATTCACCTATATTAACCTATAAAGGATACTTAATCATTTTAATACTATCACTATTTCATATAGCCTGAAATATGCCCAAATAAAACCAAAACCATCAGAAAGAGGAATTTAAAAATAAAGGTTAATCAAATAATATAAAGAAAAAAAAAAACAAATGACCAATATACAGGACTTAGAACAGAACTACATGTCACTGTTCATTGTGAAAGCAGAGCTCACGTTTTGTGACGTCTGACGCAACTGTACGTAAAGCTGAACCAGCCAATCAGCTGTTCCGTAGATCGGCGGTTGGACTTAGCGAGAGCTCTCACACAGCGGCGCGAGCTGCGGATGATTATAGAGCTAATCGTTTCCGAGGCAACGGAACTCGCTTCCATATAGGGAACAGAGATTTAAGTTTGACTTGAGATCAGGATCCAGTTAGATCAACTACTCAGAACGGGATCGCTCTTTTAAAGCTTTTAAAGAAACCGAAGGATAATCTTTCATTTGTCGTCTGGAGTGAAGCACGGAAAGGCAAAGTCTGGTCAGTAAGCAGATCTAATATAAAGTTTAATAACCTACTCACCTGTAATTATTATTATTATTATTATTATTATTATTATCATTATTATTATCATTATTACTGTTATTATTATCATTATTATTGTTATTATTATTACTAGGGGGGTCTAACCCTGTAAAACATTATGCAATACATGAAAAACATTTGTACCATTCTGTCTGGACTATTACTATTTATTTAAGATCTTACACATAACTGGCTTAATAACTGTTCACAATATTGCATGTTTATACTTAGGATGTGATTTTGCATTCTTTTTGGAGATGATGTAAATGTCTTGTAATGTATAGATCCACACAATCCAGTTATGTTTGGTACAGTAATTACAATTGCTAAATGTTTCCACTGGGAACAAAAGTAAACCCCTGAGTCCTCACTTTGCCTAAGTTAAAACTGTGCATGATGTTAAATTGTAAATATTTACCTTCGATCCGAGTCTCACCATGATCATGGTTTTACCAGTGTATACAGGTACAGCTATACCTACAGGATGGTCTTAGACCACAATTAGATTAGATATACATTAGACAGCCTATAGTAATGGTAACGTGACCATATATATTTATGTCCCAGTCTCAACCAGAAGATTCATGTGCTGGTAAACAAATACATCTTATATAGAGGGGTGGTAAAGAGAATCACATGACTGACTTGTTAGGTTATATCACTCAAGATTGCTTCAGTTGTGTCTTTGACTCTGTGGATGCTCACGGTGGTGCTATTTCTTAAATGCTTATAATATGTATCACATTTTTTAATTCTTGTGTTTTTTGACATTTTGACACACTCTACGTGTGTGTGTGTGTGTGTGTGTGTGTGTGTGTGTGTGTGTGTGTGTGTGTGTGTGTGCAATAGTTATCAGTTCACCACGGTGTGTGATTGCACTTGTTCTGGTTAATTTAGACTATAATTCAATCAGACAGAACTTTACGATATGTTAAACAATGAAGAGTTTTTTTTTCAGAAAAACCAACGTATGCCTCGTGGATTGTCGTATGTTTGGACTGTGGTGTGGAACCTGGAAAGTGGAATTATAATTACAAATGATTTAATATCAGTTACTTGTGAATATCTCTTGGTCCATTTAATTGTTGTAGGATAACACGTCCTACTGGTCAGGCTTAATGTAGTCCATTTCAGTCAAATCGTCCTGATGATTTGATCTCCACGGGTGCTCCGGGATGAAATAGTGAGCCATGAGGCTGTGGAGGTAAATCCCCGCTCCTGCCTTGTGCTCCCACATAAAGCAAACAGTTGTGCGATTGTTACAGGAGCCTGGGAAAATGTCCCGGAGCGCATTGAGTCTCTTGTTCACAAAGACCTTGTGTGCTCACAGACTTTATTGTTATGCTAATGTGCGCCTGCACGCTGTTGAACTTGATGTTGACTTCTTTCTTTTTGGCCCACGTGGTTTTTTTTTTTTTAGTTTTGTTTTTTTGCTTCTCGGGCACTTGTTTGTGGGAAAGAAATCCTCTGCACAGTTACAGTGTGAAATTCATTAATCAAGGGTTTTGGGAGTCCCAACAATGGTCAAGACTCAAAAAAGACTTGTTTCATCCAAACAGAAAAGATGGGAATATAAACTATTTACTTGGTCCCATGTGGTTAAGTCACAACTTTAGAAATGTCAAGGGTTAGTTTATCTAAAAATGAATTTCAGATTTATGTAAAATAATCGATTTGTTTGTTGTTGTTTATGCTATTTGATTGGTAATGATTGGGAAACGTTTGTGTTTTCACATATTTTGCTCTATATTTTTAATTTATTTATTTAATACCATTTAGCATTTTAACCTTGCTGTGATTTCAATATGTTACAATGTTAGCATGATATATTAGTTTATTAGTTGATGGCTAATTTAAATTATTTAAGTATTGAAGTCAATGGTGTCGAACTGTTAGTCAGAGCATTATTATTAACTGGAAAATGTACAAGAATTGAATATACAAGAAAATGCAGTGGTATATATATATATATATATATATATATATATATATATATATATATATATATA
>JAVSBV010000002.1:4833458-4851142 GCA_033117975.1 Parotocinclus spilosoma
ACTTTTAGTATTTATTTAATTAACATCTAGGCCACCCATGGAGGATGGGTCCCCTGTTGAGTCTTGGTCCTCCCAAGATTTCTTCCTACCATTTTAGGGAATTTTTCCCTTTTAAAACAGTGTCACAGAGACACTATGATTATGCAAATATTGGCGATCTTGCATGGTCACCGTTTGCAAGACAGCAACTAGATTTATCATGGTATAAATAAGACCCATTAAAAGGACACTCTTGCTTACTCCACAGCTTCACCAGTTTCTTTTCTGGTCCAGTCCTACAGAGCCATGGTTTCTTAGACCTTCCTAGAGACTTGTCCAATGTCTCTTCTATCTACCCACCAGGGACGTTCCTATACTTGCCTGGCTGCTTCCCTTTAGTGCTAGAGAGAGCTTACCTATTGGTTGTAAGCAATGTTTATATCACTATTTGCACGAGCCAAGACTAAAGACTTATGATGATATTATTAAGCTGGATTGATTTTATTGAAAAGATAAAGGACAGCTATCATAACTACCTTTTAATAAATTCGACATTGGAAATTTGTGTGCAACATTGAAATTGCTTGAAAAGTCTTGGGGGGGGCGGGCATTAAATGCTGGTACAGATATTTAGTCTGCAAACTAAGCGGAATTGTTTTGCAATTTTACCTACATGCTATGATTGAGATGTGGATCTTAAAAATATTTAATTTCCTGTTTCAGTATGCAGTATTGTCAATGTGATTTGCCACCATTAGATAAGTTGTTTTAGCAATGATAGACTAACCATATAGAATTATTTTTCAGTCTGTTAATTGGAAAACAACCAGAAAATACAGGAAATATATATATATATGCTAAGTTGAAAAACTGATTTATTAAAAAGAAAGATAATAATTTACAATAACTTCTACTTAGCAGCATCTGGCAGCTCTGACCAAGTTGACCAAAGGTGTGTGGTTTGGTATTTTAATAAAGAAGCTGATTCTTGTAAATCATGAATTTGTTTTGAACTGGGAGTGCTAAAGTGAAGTGCTGGGATGGGTTAGGATGTTACTGGTCTTGTCAAGGAACTTGACTGTGAGCCTGTGCTTGTGTGTGTGTGTTTTTGTTGGAGAGATAGCAGTGGGGGGATTTGGCGAGACTGCAGAATTACGTGTGTCTCCTCTAAGGCTGAAGTGCAGCCGAGTTTCGAGCTCCTGCTTTGACTGAAGCGTGAAAGACAGCTACTTTAGACAATGGCGCAGAGAAGGGACGGCATGAGCACATAGCAACTCTCCTAGCAACTCCTGAACCTCGTGGAATTCAGATGAAACCCCTAGTTAGACCTAGGAAAATAAAATTTTAAAAAAAGCGCAAGATTAAATAATATATGCTCTAAACAAATATAAACATGGAGAAGGAGCTAGGCTGATATTAAAGGACTACAGTTCTTGTAAATGCAGCAGAAGCACTTTTTATAGATGTTTTAAATGCTCCCCCGAATCCTTTGTGCTGGTAGCACGGGTAATTTGTGCTCAGCGTAACGGCCTGCTTTATTATTTTTATTATTGTAATGATGATTATATGGAGCTCATCTTGTAAATACATGTTTATGACCCCACAGTCCATTAGGGAACACAAACCGAGTCTCTTTGCAATAATGGGCGGCATGTTGTTAAAGCAGGTCTTATACACTTCTGCACCGTGTGTAAGACTGTCCACGATGCCCAAACCCACCCGCCTCTTCCAGTTTACACCCTTTTATAGCACATTTGTCCCACAGTAAGCCTCATTCTGTGGGTAAACAAGGACTGGCGCACCAGCCATCTTCCTCTCTGCTTTCTTTCTTCTGTTCAAAGGCTCCTGGAGTGCAGTGAGACAAAGGTGGAGACTCACTTAATTAGCTGGGCGAGAAGATGCATTGTGGCAATTACCCAGGACAATGAAGAAGAGCACACGGCCTGTTAATTTGGCGTGGGGCTCGAAAGCTTTTCCTCAGGCCCAGAATAGCCCTTTGTTAGACACACAGCACTCGTAATAGATCACATAGACTTCGATTAAAGCGTGCACAGTCTGAGACAGCAGAAGCATGTAAGGTTTTGATTTTACCAAACGTAAAGGCGTGAAGAGTGGATTTTTCTAATTTATATATCTTAGTCATTGCAAGATATAGATTTACACAAATGTCCAACAGGGTGTTTACTCAACAAAGTATTGAGGTTTTAATGGGGTTTAAATGGGTTAATCTCCAAGATCTTAACATTCTGTGGTTTTGTCCATGAAATCAATGCTGATTGGCTGAAGAATAGCTGGTATCGTGTCTCAACCATTAGTGACACAAGGAAAAAGGAAGAGTACAATACCAGTTGGTAGGTCTGTGGTATAAAAGTTGTTAATGAACTATACTATAGCTCTGCCAAGTTGCCACTAAGCAAGACTCTTAACTCACACATTTTTATTGTAAGACTGTTTCTTAAGGGCATCTGCTAAATGACTAAATGTAATGTGAATGGAGATTACAGGTTAGTACTGTATTCACATAGAATAAAAATATAAACACACCACTTCTCTTTAATACTGGGAAAATATCAGACTGTAAAAATATCAAGAGAATAGCCACAGTGGAAAATAAGATTAACAATATTATTTTATTAGATTTATTAGATATTATATTTTATATTATTAGAATACAGCCAAACAATCTAAGAAATTTTTTATGAGGAACTATCAAGAAAAACTCCACAAAAATCAAAAGATCAGCTTCTATAGGCTACTAAATGTTTTTAAGTTTGATCACACATTAACACCTTAAGAGGCTTAATAAGGAATGGTCTTTTTGGGAGGGTAGCATTTAAGAAACCACATTCTTAAGAAGGGAAACAGAGCGAAAAGGCTAAGATATGCTAAAGGTCTCTAAGACTGGAATGAAGATCAGTAGAAAATAATATTATGTGACAGACCCGAGTTTAAAATGTTTGGGTCCAATCATTAACAATATGTTATATGTGGCCATTATACCATTGCTAGAACAACAAATCTAATAGTGGCCTGAGACTTTTGCACAATAATGTTAATAATTTATCCCTCGGAGTGCTTTCATATGTGCATAGAATACAAACTTGACCCCGTGCTGCGGGAATGCGGAGTTCAAGAAAGGTAATTATGAAGTTGCTGATTATGCTGTTGCCAGGTTTTAAGCTGCCCTCCATGAAGCGGTGTTATCCTTCCCCAGTGCTGATCCGTTTCCCTGGGTTTGAGTGGGAGGCTGCTGGTGGTCGGAGAGAGATGTTGCGTCAAGTATCCCAGTTGGGCCCTTAGGCAGTCACTTTCATGAAGTCAGATACCATTCTCCTCTCTCTTTCTGGAGAGTTCTTTAACCTTGATGAGCGAGATGATGGGGTCGGAGAGGACGCCAGTGGTGGGCAGAGTAGAGAAGATGCAAGCAGAGCTCGCACTCGCTCACAGGATCAATATGAGAGCTTGTGTGCTGGTTAGGTGAGCGCTCATGGAGGTGGGTGTTGGGAAGTCCCTCTGAGGTCTGTAATAGGTCATCCACAACGCTGCCTTCATGCGAAGGCTGTCCTACAGGGCTAATGTGCTCCATGAAAAGACATCAGTAGTTTAGTAGGCGTTGGACAACTGTGTGCTAAATGTCCGACTACTCTCAGAGCAGTGCTCCTTATGATTTGCATTTCAATCATAAACTTGATTGTCTTGTCGCTGCATCTGGGGGCCCCCGAGCATTTTTAACTTCTATATCACAAGGACTTGTATAGGTAAAATAAAAAGAATTGATTCTGTACATGCTTTTTCCCAGGGATCTATTAAATATTTACCTCCAGTGCCTACAGTCATATCAGAACTGTCTATGCATACAAACAATTGATTTTGTTATTCCCTTAGAGAATTAATGTTTCATTCGAGCCACGGAAGCTTGTTGATTGCAGATATATCAATGAGGGCTTGTGTTCCTAAAAAAGCCCCAGTAGTCTTGTAATCCTAAGATAAACTGTTATGTTTCAATTACAATTTAAACAAGACTACCGAGCATAGACTTGCATCGTGGATGCTGCATCATGTCAGACTATTTGCATACTGGCTTAGTGGGTAGCACTGTCACTGGTCACTGCAAGAAGGTCCTTGGTTCAATACCATGTGGTCTATTTTGTGTGTCCAAGATTATGACCTACTGTATTGTGTTTCTGTTGATTTTCCAATGCCCGTGGCTGGGTGGCCACCCTGGTAAACAAACTTACCTTAATATATTTAAGGCTTTATAACAATTTTAATAACACAATTTATACATGCATTACTTTTCATATGTAATATGTATGTCTATTCTAGCCATCACTACACACACATTCCGACATGACCTTTAACACACATGCACGTCTTTATGATGACGCAGTGGTCAATGCTGAATTGGATCAAGCGTGTATGGAAAGTTCGAGAGTAAATTAGTGATCATCTTTCACGAGCTTCCAATGAAGCTAACGATTTCTCCAGGACCGTAGATGAAGTCATGTATAAATAAATAAATGGGGTTGGACAGGTTTTAAGAGCTTTGTGCTCTTCAGTCCACAATAAGACAAACATGAAATATCAAATGAACAAAATTCAACACTGTAGCCACTCTAGGAGTGGAAAAGAGAGGTCTGTGGCCAATTTGGGCCAGAGCCGCTTGCAGTCATTGAGAGAGCAATTCATACTAAATGATATTAAGAAATTTTACAGGAGTATGTCAGGGTTGTGGTCTGTCACCTTAAGCTTAATAGATTTTGGATGAAGAAGCAAAACAATAAGCTGTAATGGACAAGTAATTAAATGACTGAGTGGCTTTAAGGGATGATAAGTTGTGTTTCAGTAAGTCTAAGCCAAGTGTTCAGACTTCAACCCATATAAGAGGCTGTGGCTTTGCCTGGAGCAGGCTTTCTATTTAAATAAATACCAAAATGATCTTTGAATCAAAATTATTACTCTCGTGTTGGTCATGTTTGCTAAATAAAGTCAGCTCCAGGAAACGGTAGTTTGAGCGTCTGGTTTTAAGACTCTAGATAGCTATAGATTGGCTATACAATTGTTTACACAGTGGTGCAAATCATGTATAATTATTTCTCAGTCTGTTTATTAGAATACAGCCAAACAATCTAAGAATTTTTTTATGAGGAACTATCAAGAAAAACTCCACAAAAATCAAAAGATCAGCTTCTATAGGCTACTAAATGTTTTTAAGTTTGATCACACATTAACACCTTAAGAGGCTTAATAAGGAATGGTCTTTTTGGGAGGGTAGCATTTAAGAAACCACATTCTTAAGAAGGGAAACAGAGCGAAAAGGCTAAGATATGCTAAAGGTCTCTAAGACTGGAATGAAGATCAGTAGAAAATAATATTATGTGACAGACCCGAGTTTAAAATGTTTGGGTCCAATCATTAACAATATGTTATATGTGGCCATTATACCATTGCTAGAACAACAAATCTAATAGTGGCCTGAGACTTTTGCACAATAATGTTAATAATTTATCCCTCGGAGTGCTTTCATATGTGCATAGAATACAAACTTGACCCCGTGCTGCGGGAATGCGGAGTTCAAGAAAGGTAATTATGAAGTTGCTGATTATGCTGTTGCCAGGTTTTAAGCTGCCCTCCATGAAGCGGTGTTATCCTTCCCCAGTGCTGATCCGTTTCCCTGGGTTTGAGTGGGAGGCTGCTGGTGGTCGGAGAGAGATGTTGCGTCAAGTATCCCAGTTGGGCCCTTAGGCAGTCACTTTCATGAAGTCAGATACCATTCTCCTCTCTCTTTCTGGAGAGTTCTTTAACCTTGATGAGCGAGATGATGGGGTCGGAGAGGACGCCAGTGGTGGGCAGAGTAGAGAAGATGCAAGCAGAGCTCGCACTCGCTCACAGGATCAATATGAGAGCTTGTGTGCTGGTTAGGTGAGCGCTCATGGAGGTGGGTGTTGGGAAGTCCCTCTGAGGTCTGTAATAGGTCATCCACAACGCTGCCTTCATGCGAAGGCTGTCCTACAGGGCTAATGTGCTCCATGAAAAGACATCAGTAGTTTAGTAGGCGTTGGACAACTGTGTGCTAAATGTCCGACTACTCTCAGAGCAGTGCTCCTTATGATTTGCATTTCAATCATAAACTTGATTGTCTTGTCGCTGCATCTGGGGGCCCCCGAGCATTTTTAACTTCTATATCACAAGGACTTGTATAGGTAAAATAAAAAGAATTGATTCTGTACATGCTTTTTCCCAGGGATCTATTAAATATTTACCTCCAGTGCCTACAGTCATATCAGAACTGTCTATGCATACAAACAATTGATTTTGTTATTCCCTTAGAGAATTAATGTTTCATTCGAGCCACGGAAGCTTGTTGATTGCAGATATATCAATGAGGGCTTGTGTTCCTAAAAAAGCCCCAGTAGTCTTGTAATCCTAAGATAAACTGTTATGTTTCAATTACAATTTAAACAAGACTACCGAGCATAGACTTGCATCGTGGATGCTGCATCATGTCAGACTATTTGCATACTGGCTTAGTGGGTAGCACTGTCACTGGTCACTGCAAGAAGGTCCTTGGTTCAATACCATGTGGTCTATTTTGTGTTGAGTTTGCATGTGTCTGCAAGGGTTAACTCCTAGTACTACGGTTTCCTTCCACAGTTCAAAGACATGCTTTAGGTTAATTGATTACTCTAAATATGCCCTTGGTGTGAGAGTATGGATGTGCAAGTGTAAGTGCCTATGTTGGATAGGAGCCCTGTCTAGGGTTGTTCCTGCCTTGCGCCCCGTGGCACCAGCTCTGCTATGTCTGCTATGTCCAGGATTAGCCAGATATACATTTTAGACAGTTTATACATTAGACAGTGTTCCGTTTTTTCCCAGATGAACTGTAAGCATATCAAAAGGAAGTTTCCTTTTATTGCCACATTTTTCTCCCATTCGGTGATTGATGGAGGTGTTACTTGAACCCATGTTGACAATTTTACATTTTAATTTACTTAAAAGCACTCAAATAAAAACATGTTTTTATTTAACACTATTTTATGGTGACATTCGTATATTACCAATAGTTTGTCCATAATATTTTCTATACACATAAAAGAAGCAGATTCAGTAATTAGGGACCATCAAATTTGTTCATAATTTTTTTTTCACACCACATTCTTCTGGTCCTTTTACTATCCCAGTCACGTCTATTGAGAGCTGAGGTGTTTCTCATCCTTTCATCATTACAGCTTTTGTCTAATCCCATATCCCATATTAAACCCCTTCACGTTTATTACTTGCATTGTTCCTCCCTGGCTCACCTTGCTTTGAGAAATATTTCTTTCTTTCTTTTTTTTCTAAACTACGTCACGCATTTGCAAGCTTCCTCCTTGCCCTCCTTGCTCGTGACTCCTTTGCCCCAGCCTGACTTAGCTAATTGAGTTGGTGAGAAGTTAACCGCCCCCCTCATTGGCGGGGAAGGCTGTTAAACCCTCCCTCCCAGGAGTGGCACATTGTTGGATCCCTCTTGCACCGGTGTAATCCCCTCCACTGGGACAATGGAACAGTCCACCGGCAACTGAGATGCATTATCCCCCTGGCCAGCTCTTGGATCACCGAGTCCGGCTTCATCCTGCTACACTGGCTGCTTCAAAGCTCCGGGCCGATTCAGTGCACCTTGTTACTTATTCATGTGGGCCTGAGATAGCTGAGAGGGTCCGTGGAGATGAAATGGCATCACTGAGGGGATGTGGCGAGCCGAACAGCTCCCTGGTGGGCTCTGGCGGAAGGTTCGTAGAGCAAGAGCTGCTCCCAGCACGTCTCTGATCTCCACCATCTACATCAAACACCTAGTACCAATAAGATGGTCTATTAGCAGTGACGACCACAGGTGGGCTTTACTGCTGCTCACCTGCTGTTCAGCTTTGGTTTGATGAAGCTCGAGGTTCACACGGTTTCTAGCGGGTGTGATTAGAAGCAAGATTTCAAGCAGAGGGCAGATTTGTAGCCCCACTTACCCCGAGCCCTCTGATTGATCAAGTCAGAATGGTCACAGACACTCACTGGAAAATTCTATAATAATACTGGTAATGACAGCATTTTGGACACACAGAATGAGCTGCGTTGTGGTCGTATTGTGCGCAAGCCGTGAGTTGTGCTGAAACGGGGGTGTGGCCCTGGCTTGATGTCAGTCAGAAGCAGAAGAGGAGGCTGGGTTGCCATGGGAACAGATGCTGAGTGTTAACCAGAAAGGAAACAAGCAAAGCAGCAGACATAAAAAAAAGCAGGTTGGTTATGGTACAAAGGCTCTGGATGCTCACCAGCTGATCAGTGTGTGTGTAGAGAAGATTAGATCTAAACGCATCTTTTTAGTGTGTTCTCTAGGACATATTTTGCAAAAGGGTGGCACTGCGGTGCCAGTGTTTAGCGCTGTGACCTCACAGCTCCAGAGGTCTCTGGTTCAAGTCCCGGTCTACACTCCATCTTGTGGATTCTTTCTTCAGGTACTCTGGTTACTCAAACATTCCAAAGGCATATGTTAGGGCATTTTGTCAAACTGAATTTTCCCAATTTATGCACACTGTCTGTGGTTCGGCTCCAAATCCCCCTCCTGAATTGGATTTAGTGGTGACCAAGATAAATAAATGGGGGATATTGTAGAAGACCGGACAGAATCCGGTAATTTGTGTTTTTAATTGTTGTTTTTTCCATATTTTTGCAAACAACTGAACAACTGTCTTCTTCTTATGTCACATTGTATTCAAATAAACTTAATTTAATTTATTTATATAAAGTGATTTAAGTGAAAACTCCTTGGCCTTGTTTGGCTAAGGGCAGTCAGAGCTATCAGGGAGGGGGGCAGCAAAAGCTCACTGGCTTGTTGGTTGATGTGTTTAGAGACTTTCTGTGCAAATTAGTCTTATTGTGTATTGCGTAGTTCTGCTAAAATCCATGCAAGTATTTTTCATGTCAACATCCAT
The DNA here is from genome assembly GCA_033117975.1 of Parotocinclus spilosoma. Taxonomy (NCBI): domain Eukaryota; kingdom Metazoa; phylum Chordata; class Actinopteri; order Siluriformes; family Loricariidae; genus Parotocinclus; species Parotocinclus spilosoma. The sequence goes on from JAVSBV010000002.1 coordinate 4,842,398, forward strand.
TAAGGTAAGCGTCCTGTTTTGTAGAATGTACTGGGGTGAGAAATATGTTCTGCACTTTGCAGGTTTTTTTCTGCTTTAAAATGTTTCAGACCACTATGGAAAGTCTATTTATTTTGATCTATAATATATTTTGTTGAATGTATTTTTATTACTTATTTTTTTGTTGTATATTTGTGTGTTTTAGTAGCAGAGAAGGTATTTGAGCTTTGAACTGCCGATTACATACTTAATTAACATAAAGGCACGTCCCATTTAACGTATTTAACGTACAAGTTTATCCCTATTTATCCTGGCTGGGGTTGCGAGGTTGTACCGGAAATCAATGGACAAAAGCAAATATATACCATGGACGGGACATTAGTATATTACAGGTTTTTTTATTCCCAACACTCAACCTGTAGCTTGTAAGGGTTAGAACCAGGCGCTTATTCAGATCGACTTTACAGGGGCTGTAAAATGTTGTACTTCACTAAAATGCTGTTGGTATAAAGTCTGAGTAGAACTATAGGACACTCCACTCAAATTCATACAGGCACTACATTTCCTGTAGTGACCCTGCATCTTTTCACAAGCTTGAGCAACCAGCTTGACTTAACGCTTAAGTCTCAGACAGTTTTTAGTGTTTTTCTGTATGGATTATTGGACAGGTGTTGCAAATGATATAGCTCATATGTATATGTTTTAGCCACTTATGGTACACGTATAGCCTAATAAAAGCACATATTTGAGCTCTAGCAAAGGCACAAATTATGTTACCATATCTCTGCTGTTAAATGTATTTCTCATGGCAGTAACGCTTACTTTACTGTAATTCCCTTAATAAGGCTTATTTTTATGCACAGTTGCCCCTATGAGTGATTGGCAAGCAGAGGGGTCCAGTGGTGCCCCTATAAAACAAGTAGTTTAAAAGAGCTGCTAGTAACAACCTTACCTCTGAACCATAGGAGCTATGTAGGCACTGCACATTGATATTGCAATAATAATTATGTAGTTATTTAAGCAATTGTGTAACACTAAAGCATAATATATCCAGATAGAGAGAATGGCAATGAAGGAGATAAAAGTTGCGTTTACATGCATGGTCTTTTTGCACAACATGAATGCTCATTATATACTTTTCCAGCAGTATTTATGAAGCGTTTCCATCAGCTGGATGAAACTGTCCTTTGCCTGAACATACTAATAGCATTAAGAGCAATACACCCATATTAAAAGTGTATTTCCGTATAATTGTTTGCAGTTTTTTGCAGTATTTGTGTGTTGTCTATACAATAGACCTTTATCATGAGCAAAGTACCCACTAACTGCACATGATATTTACATGACATGAAATGAAGTCCATGTGGTTGCTGAATCATGGAAAGACTTTGTAGCTTCAAAAAGCTACACAAAAGCAAACACTAGCAGGGGAGAATTGCTGTTATGAAGCTCACATCCTAGCTTCTTGCTTTGATGCTTCATTTTGCAAACATGATCAATTGCATTTTCTCTGGAGGTTGAAGACTTGGATTGACGTAGTCTTTTAAAATCAACACATAGCCTGAAGAGCCATGGAGCAAAGCCAGTTTTGATGTGGTGCTAACATGTCTACATACAGTGTGTTGCTCTGTCTGACCTCTTTAAAATATTTGGCCTATAAGGTGAAAGCGTGTGTGTGTTTGTTGTTTGTTTGTGTGTGTGTGTGTGTGTGTGTGTGTGTTTTTTATGTATTCCATATCTGTCTGATGCTGCTCAAGCCCAGAGGCTGTAGGAAGATCTGATAATGCCAAGCAATAAATATTAGCTCCGCTTTTGTAGTAAAATTTCTGGCTATCACGTTAGCATACCTGCCCCCATCAACGCCTTCAGCTTCCTCTGCTTTCGCTCAGCTACCGAATTCTATGCCAATTCTCAGGGAGAAAGGATGGAGGAGTGGAGCGGGAGCAGGGAACATCTCGCGGTAGTTGGATGTCAGAGCTCCCGCTGATGTTAACCAACTGCAGCAGCTATCTCGCTCCCTTTTACTCCGTTTTGTTTCTCACTCCTGCAGGGCTCTCTGCGTTTCCTTCGGCATGCGGGTTTTATTGTCGAGCATTCTTTACAAAACTACGGCGAGACATGAAATGTACCTAAACAGCCCGTTCAAATGCAACCGCTAGCCCAAAATCTATGCCTTCATTTCAAGCTTCCTTTGTCCATCCACCTCCTGTCCTTGCCTCTTTAGCTCCATGCTGGGCTGATTCAATAATATTTATAGCACAATCTTTATCTCTCACGCCTCTTTTTTCGTTTCATTCCCAAGTCCAGTGCCATGGGGCAAACCCCCACTTTTCTACCCCCACTTCCCTCCTGCTCTACTCCCCCCTCCAAACTCTTTTCAAGCTGACAGATAGACAAACGCACGGTTCTCTCTTTCTTTGCCTTTCAACTCTCAAGCCTCCCTCCTTCCATTCTGCTGCTCGGGCACAATGCCGACTTTTTCTCGCACAGCCGGCCGACCGCAGCCCTGAACTAACAGTATCACTGGGGCTGTCTCAATGCCGCCGAGCCCCATTGTGCTCAGCCAGAGGGGAGTTAACACCCATGTCTGAGCCCAATGAATAGTATTATTGTGTCTGAGACACAGAGCTCAGCCCCAGTTCCACCCCATGCCCATTTAAACTATGCAACCTCCCTTTTCCCAACTTTCTATAACTTTGCTTATATGAAAAACTCCACTTATGTTTTAATTTAATTTTATAATAAGACAAACGTTGCACTACAGATGGGGTTAATTTATACAGGTTTATTTGGTACTTAATGGCATAATGGGATTGATGCAAAATATAAAGATAAAGACAATTCCACTCAACCTTTGCATGAAAGGAGGTCTCTGGTGTAACCTTATACACTCATTCACATTTTACTGAATACCCAAAAGAAATGTTTCGGTTTCTGATGACATGATCATTTAAAACTGTAACTGTTGCCATTCATAATAGTTTCTTTGCCCAAAATCATTCTTCCTTAAGCAAAGTAAGATCAGAGTTAGTGGAAGTGAGTGTACTTGGCACGCTGTTCCTTTCAAAACTCTCTAGCTTCAACATGTTAAAAAATCCAAGGACATGAAGTTCAACTTGCAAACTGTGGGAAAATGCCAAAACGTCCACCTTCCACATCTCTTTGATCAAAGTGCTGGTTTGACAGTCAGATTGGGTCAAATTCTCAAAGTTAAGCTGAACTTGTTTTTTCATTCTCCCCTCCATCTGTTGTTGTTTGCTGACAGGGTGCAGAGAATGAGCTAAGAGTGGGAGTAGGAGTATGTCATGATGGAGGAGTAAACTTGGAGCAGGTGAACACAGCTGTGGACCGCCGCCAGCACTCTTCTTCCCTTCGTCCTTCTCATCTTCCTCTCCTCATGAGGCTGTAGCTCTGTGGCTTCGGGTCTAGGGGAGGCAGCAGGGGCCGGCCAAACAGCAACGGAACGGGCAGTCGTACCTGCTGGGCAAGGGCTTCTATGTGGAGGAATCAATATAGCGGGAAGAAGCTGGCAGGGGTCGGGCGATGCAGCCTCAGGCCAAGATGCTGAGAGACCCTCAGCACTCATAACTACTTCTCCCAGTCAGCTTGCATAAGCTAGAGGACCACCAGTTGTATGTGTGTCTGTGTGTGGGTTCGCATAAGGGACCTTCAGCCCCATCAGCACTTGATAAAACTTTGTCTGCAGGAGAATGAACAGAAAAAGAGTGTCAAAGGTCTCTCAATCCTTTTTTAACCATAAGTGCACATTCACCAGGACTGTTTGAATGAAGGCTTGACGTAGAATCCCACTTACCGGCCCTTGTCCAAGCCTCTACATCAGACGAGCTGGCAAGCCACAACTTGAACTTTTGTCTTTTTTGAAGGACAGATTTGGCGTATTCAGCTGTAAATTAAATTACACATAAAATACGCAATATTGATTGGGAGCCATTCTCTGAAAAAGCCTTGGTTTTGATCGACATGTACAGGCTTGGGACCTTCAAGCATGCACTCTAGAACTGCCGAACCTCCACTACGCCAAGTTTTAATAAAATTACTGTTAAAGGAAGTGCAAAATGTATCGAGCTAAGTTGGCACAATGTCACAATTGTCACACTGGTTTTGGCCATACAGTGATGCTATATTTCTTTTGTGAAGAGGAATGCTCCATGTCTTTCCTATCCATAAGACTCAAAGAAAGCGGAATGAACTGAAGAGTTGATGTTGCTTAGCTTAGCACAAGTCTCTGCAGATGCTTTAAGGAATGATGCTCACCAGGAATCCCAAACCTTCTGAAGCAAGTGGATTTAAAATGGTAAGCAATGATTTTATAAATAATACATTTATAGGTCATTCCATTGTTAGTCATGCCAATTTGTCTTTATGATGGGGAAACACATTGTTCCTTCACTGTATATACTTACTGGCCATTTTATTAAGTATATCTACCATAATATATCAATTAAAAGGCAGACAATTGCTGACCGTATTTATTTATGGCTTTACCACATATATAAATGGAAATGTCCCACCACGGAACAGATATACAGCCCTGTGTAAAAGTCTTTGCACACAGTTTAATGACCATATGTACAGCATATACCTAAAGCTTAGAGAGACATTATGGGATTACCTGGACAGAAAAAGAAATAAAAGACAGCCTAAATCAGCCTGTTATAATATAGCAAAGATTCCTTCATAAATCTTTGGCCAGCCTCCCCAAAAGAGTTCAATATGTGCTCAGTGCCAAGGATGGTCACACTAAATACTAAAGTTTGCCTATAAAAGCCATTTGTACTGAATTTCTTTATTCTTTATTCTACAACAAACCTTTTGGTGGCCTAAGACTTAGGTCCATACAGTACTATACAAGGGTATTATATGTAGATACCATGGTTCTTGATACACCTTGCAGGTATATGGTTCAAGACTACATCTCATCTTTTTTCTATGAATCAAGTCTTTCAATCTGTGCAAGTTCTAATAATGCCAGTTAAGTATTTTTTTTAATTATAGGTACCTCACTGTTTACACTTATCACAGCACCTTATTGCTTCTATGTTACTATAATTGCTGTACAAAAAAATCTACTACCAAAATAGTTTCTGGTCAACAGTAGTCCTGTGTCGGTTGCTTTGTGTTGATGGAAGGGTAGAGGCAGCAGAGTTACAGTAATTTACCGACTGCACCTCTATCATAGCTTGACCTAATAAAATGTTATTGCTCGTCTGATTAATAAAATGAATGTCTCATTAATGAAAGCCCTGGGAGAAAGCCAGACTTGCTCTTGAGTTCCTTGAGTCATCAGAATTACCGAAAACCTCAACGAAACATTGTAGCCAAGCCTTCCTTTGTGTAACATCTGGCAAGGGTGTCAGAATAAGCTTATTTGTAACCTATCCATCGTACACTGGGTGCACGCTATACCATAAATCACATGGCAGATGCCAGCGCGGCAGCCAAGCGCATGCCACGCTCTATCTGTGCTGGGCAGCGTCACTGACAAAATGGCCGCTGCCATCTGCCAGCTGTCTCTTCGCCCAAGATGGCGCCACCCTGAACGCCAACCATCTGCTTAATCACTGCCCGCATGCAAATAATCTGTAATTGTATTTGCATAACACTAATTCCCCCAACTGTTACTGTAGTCGCACAAATAATGGGCGTCATTCAGCGAGCAGCTTTTAAACACATTGGAGCACGTATCTGCCACTCGGCTCTTTTGTTGCCGTTACAATTTATTCCTCTTTATGTTAAGCTGCGAAATGAGAGAAATGTGGCTTTCCAGTCAACAAAGCGCCTGATGACTGTACCATCTGTGACATCTGTAGCACAGCTAGCCTGTGCTACGCAAATCCCTCCGTCGCAGGGCCCAGTTCCATACAGCCCCACATAATGACCTCATTAGCATGCACAGCACTCGCCACCATAGGCCTCGGTGCGCCGCTGCATCGTGGGACCCAGCAGCGCTCGCCCTTCACACACACTCGCCAGGCAACATTGTGTTCCGGCACACAATACCGTGCTCCAGATCAGCAGATCAGGGAAGCGATGCATAGCAGCCCTGTCTGTACAGATCAACAAGCAGCTTGCTTGATTACCAGCTGTAATTATGCATTTTCGGAATTTACTTTAGTCCAACTGATGCTCATAAAGAGCGAGAACGTTCGCCATGCCACCTGGCTGGATATCTTGTGCTTCATCAGCTGAAGGTGGCAGGCTATAATATATAATTAGCTGCTTATTGAAGCTACAATTGCAGATTGTTTTCTCAGGGCTACTCTACAGAAAATACTATTTATAGACATCATTTCCTCAGGTTAAAGCAATTTTCTTTCTCTGAATCCTCTTCCCTTAGAATTATGTTTGATTTTTCAATGAATGCTAGCTCCATTATATGTCGCTAATATTACCTATATCCCAGTCGGATAGCATTTTTATTACGGAATGGCACTGGTTCCTGAAACTGCCCATGGTGGACACGATCATTCTTTTGATCTACTGCATATTACATCATGTAGTGTGACGAATGAAAAGTGTAGTGCATTTACTGGTAATGGTATTGTCAGTTTAGCAGCAAGCTAATATATGGGTCAGTGACATGACATGCTTCCTTTGTGTCGCAGTCCATTATGTTTCTTTAAGGATGGAGTAAAGAAGCACTATGCATCTATACCTCAGCAGTGTCATGTGTTGCCCACCCAGAAGTTAATTATTTTTGCAGTGGTTATCAGGCTCTCTAGCCTACTTCGCTAATTTCACTTTGTTGTAGCAGCAGGGATCCATCAGCATCAATTCCCATGTTTCTCTCTGTGTGTCAAAAAGCTTCATCTCAACTCATTTTCTTATTGGTGTAGCTTTGCTGTTCCAGCTCCTTTGGTGGTCTATGTTAGCACGTCCACATTCCCACAGCATCAGCAGTGCAGGTTTTGCATTATAAAGACCCTTCCTACCTTTGTAGATCAGTGACAGGCCAAGTTTTCCAGTATCCATTTCACACTTAGGCTGGTTCAGTTTAGTTTGTCATGTGGTTTGACTCCATAATGTTACATAAAACTTTAAAATAAATGTATGATATCTTTGTCAAGATTGCTAAAGCCACATCCATGTCAAGACCAAGACCAGGGCACATCATGTTGAAGTTAAGACCAAGACTTATAGTAATGGTGTCTGAATCAAAACCAAGATATGGAGAGGCTGAGACCGGATTAAGATTTGTTTTATTATATATAAATAAAAAGACGGAAATGGTATTAGTTCACTATTCTTTATCATGTATAATAGATAATTAATACATTTTATTATATTCCATCATATATTTTGTAAGACATAACAATAAGTAATATATAGCCTAGAATTATTGCTAAGCATTTTTATTCTTTTTATATCATTGCCTTGGCAATGTAACTTTTACAAAAAACAATGGTCATGATCCTTTTTCCCTTCTTCTCTCAAACTAAAATCTTAATCACCACATAAAGTCAACTGCTTATAGCCAACAACATCCATTCTATCCTGTTATATTTGTAAATGTGAAAACATAATAATAATTACCAGGCATTGTGAAGTAAAGTCAGTGGCTAAAAATGCACATTTGCATTCTTAACATCAAACAATTGAAAATAAAACATGTTTATTGATTGAATACTGAGCGAGAAGAGCACTAACTTGTTTTTATCCTGTTAGTCAATGTGAGTGCAGATTGTATGTAGGCGTGTACAGAAAAGCACTGATTTATTCTGTTTGAATAGATTGTGTATCAACAACTATTCATAATTAGTTTTGTCATCCATTATACATTTACCCTTTTTTTACCCTTATCCAGAGCGACTTACATTTTATATAGTCTTACAATTCAAGCAATCGGGGGTTAACGGCCTTGCTCCAGGACACAACAGTTTCAGCTTGGCATAGGTGGGATTAGTCCAGTGTCTTACCCACTAGGCCACCACAATCTAAACTACTACACTATTATAAGCTTTATGACAAATAGTAATACAGTTAATAGTTTATTGAGCATACAAAAATACATAATGTATGAATTTTTATTGATGTGTGATGTCTTCAAAATTTGAAATTTATGACTTGAAATGAAGTAAAAAAAAAAAAAAATGACGCTTTTATTTAAAATTGTACTCGCAAAGTAATGAGGGACAAAATGTGGGCATGTGTGTTCAGTAAGCTAAGGGTATTTAGGCAATATAGAATACTAAATAGTGTCCTAAAACAAATGTACCCAGTTTATAAGTATACAAACAAACACATAACCGCCCTGTTAACATTATGTAAAAGCCTAATTTTATTCAACATACACAGCTGAAATAAGGACACAACATGGCACTAAATATTAACATCACAGTGTTTCTACATAATTTCAGAGCTTTTATTTTTAAAATTGCTTACTATAGCCCTTTGTTGTAGCATATCAGTAAAAAGTAGTAGTAGATTTAGCTGCAGGTTTAGAGACCTGCCAATGATTGGGGGCTCGTTATATAGACATGCTATAGGGAGTGTCTATAGAGCATTAATTATACTCTATATGGTTTAGTCTGGTACAAGTCTTAATAGAAGAAAGTCCTGCATTTCCATCTGTACAACAGCTGGACAGAAAATATGTTTCTATGTTTTAGCTTGTGTCAGATAATGTTATATATAGCCTTATAAGCTAGCATTATCCCACTTCCCCTTTTCTCTCTCTCTTTCTCTCTCTCTCTCTCTCTCTCTCTCTCTCTCTCACACACACACACACACACACACACACACACA